>JAEIFV010000758.1:0-150388 GCA_018904265.1 Lordiphosa collinella
GAGAATAATAAATATTATAAATGAGTATGAAGATTATATAGGGGTGCCACAGAAATCGCTTTCGCTCGAGTTTCAGTTCGCCCAGCCACAGACCCTGTTTACGAGTGATATCAAAATCGCCCCCTATTGAATCGGCGAATTGCTTAAAAAACCCCTAAAATGCATTTTTATCAAAATAAACCCGATTGATACAACAAGGGTGTTCAATTTGAGAATGAATAAATTAATCGAATTTAGTTTTTAGGCGCTTGCAATTGTGATTCTTGTGTGGATATAATGATAGAAAAATTAATATTTTTCATTAATTTATGCGTTAATATTTAGCGTATTTATTGAACAATTTGTAATTCGATTGCACAAACTTATTATACTCTGTGTACCTCTGGTACAGAGTATAATGACATAGATAATATGAAAAACCAAGCTATTTTTTTTAGCTTTTTCTATAGCTTTTTTCCGTCTCCGTCCAGTCAAAAACAGCTTATTTTTCTCGACAAAAGTTGGCCACACTGGTAGCAACAGTACCCGATAACAAAATTTTTACTTCCCTGCAAAAGCACATGCCTTGAAATTTCTGTCGTCGTCGGCAAACGAAAATTCTGTGAATTAAACAAAAAAACAAATTCTGTAAATTCAACAAAAACTCTGAGAATTCAACAACAACAAGTAAGTAAAAAGTAAAATCGGCTTGTCAAGATGACAACAGCCCCGAGGGGCCAAAGCCGAGCCTCTCTCAATCTCTTGGCTTGTGCGCTTCTAATTTTAGCACAAGAGAAAGGGACCTACAGTTTAACGCCGAATCCGAACGGCAGTTTTTTGAGAGGCTTTTCATGGCTAATTACTGCAATGCTGGCGCCAACAGCAAGAGGTGTGGCCGGGTGCAAAGTTTTATTCAAAGAAAAAAACTTTTCATTAGATGTTCCGAGGCGGGATCGAACCCACGACCTCATGCTCAGCAGTCGCGCACACTATCCGCTGAGCCACTCCGGCCACAACAACAACAAAAATTCTGATAATTCAACAAAAATTCTGTAAATTCAACAAAAACTCTGAGAATTCAACAAAAAGGTGTCAAAAGTTTATATAATTTTTAATTGCAGAATGTATATGCCCCAGGACCTGGAAATAAATTCCTACGAGGATGAAACAACAACTTTCGTGTTTAACAAGGAGCAAGTGTTGGCTGCTGCCCGCTTGATCTATAATGGCAATGTTACCTCCGAGCAACCAGAAGCCCATTCATATTTAATGCAATTCAAAAACTCAACACAAGCCTGGAGCATTTTGTGCCAACTACTGGATGAACTAAAGCAGCATTCTTTTCCGGTGCTAACATTCGCCTGCACGACTTTGCGTTTAAAGATTGCCAGCGATTTTGAGGAGGTTTCCAGTGAACTGCAGCAATCTTTGAAAGATTCGCTTATGTCGAATCTCAAACTGGCGGCGGACTATGTGGACGAGCATCAAAGCTACGAGGCACGAAATTTTATGGTGCAAATGATTTTGGTACTGGCAGATCTTGGCTTGCATATGGAGACCTGGAACAATTTTCTGGAAGATCTAATGGCTCAGTTATCAGGTAATTCCGTACACCTTGGAGCCTTGCTGGAGATTTTGAAGGTGTTGCCAGAGGAAGCCAGCAACCAAAATATTAGATTGAGTGCCAGGCGACGTCAGGCATTAGAAACGGAATTCTGTCGCTTTGCTGCTAAATTAATCGAGTTTTTACAAGAAACTTTGGATCGTACAGATCTTCCTAAAGATCTGGTTTTGTATCAGAGTCTACGTATCTGCGGGTCCTGGGCCAGTGCCAACCTCATCCCATTAGACCAGCTAATGCAACATACCATCATACAGCAGGCATTTGACATATTAAGACTGAAGGGCAGCCATGATTTGAAACTGCATCACCCGGCCACCGAATGCTTAATAGGCATGTTGCAGAGCATCACCAAACGGACCGATCTGAACCTGGAATGTGGCCCCGAAAGAGATCTGTTTGAGTATATTAGCTCGCTGGAGGAGGTTTTCCACCGCTCTCCCAGTTCAACCAAATTGAACTATGCCAATTTGATTACACAGATGTGCCAGTCATATTTCGACATGGCCCACAGTCAGTATGTGAACTTGATTGTCCGCGTGGATCCACAGCAGCTTTACATTGGACAACGCTGCTTTGAGTTGCTGGTGCAGGTGGCCGAAGTGTGTGGGACCGCAATAGTGGCCACTACTTTTAAGATGTGGACCCACCTGGGCGAAGACTTGCGCTTCCGAGTGGACTTCCAGCTGAATCTGCGCTACAACCATTTTACATCCAACGTCTGGTGCTTGCTATGATCAGGCATTCCCAATTGCCCCCTGATCAAGAGGGTCTGCTGCTCCCAACGAGTGAATTGTCAAATTTCCGTGTCATTGTGACTGAATTCCTTGCAGATATCAGTCATCTGGTGGACCAGGAAGCGTTGACAGGATTAGTTCGTGTGGTGCAAGATCCGCATGCAATGTGGTTTCATGTGGAGGTGGCTTTGTTCTTTATGACGCATTTGGTAGAGGAACAACCTGAGTTAATACCCAGCATACTCACACCATTGATGTCTCACACACATCTGGCCGTGGGCTATCAGGCCATTCAATTCCTGACCAAGTGTCAGCAATGGCTAAACCAGAACCCGCAATTCATGCTCTCTTTCCTGGACTATTTGCTTAATCTATTGCGCCAGCGTAGTGTTCTGTCAGACGTTGCGGCTAGATCTTTGGGCTGCATTTGCCAGGAGCATCGTACACACTTGCTTACCCACGCACAGGTTCTGGTGAGTGTCATCAGCCAACTGGATGAGTATCAATTGGAGGAATCTGCGGAACTGGCTCTACTCAAGGCACTGTGTGAGGTGCTTAAACAATTGGAACCTGCTGATTTAGCGTCTGTCTCCACCAAGCTGCTGAACTTCCAATGGCAAGCACTAAGCAATTACCTGAATGATCCACAACAGACCCAATCGCCTGGCCATGTACCCGCCCGTTGGTTAAAGCGTGCTGCCACCATTATCAACCAACTCCAGCTTACAGACATATTTCAACATCTTACTGAGACTTGGCCCTTACTGCTTGAAGTACTGGGACGTTGCTGCCAGGATCAAGAAGTTGCTCACAGCTTGCTCAATCTGCTGGATCTCATACTACCCTCTCAACCTGAGTACTTGCCCTTGGCCGAGCAAATGTTCTCCGCCTTTCACCATTTGTATCAACAACAGCATCAACCTGTCTACCTTAGCTTATCCGCTTTAATTTTATCTCACTTGATGCCCGAAAACACTTCTATGGAGAAATGCCTACAACTTTTGGAGTGCTTCCTGGAACCCTCATGGCAGATTCAGCAACAGGATGAGTTCTTCCGCTTTGCCACCAGTTTCGCCGCTTCTTTTCCATGTGCTCTTTTCCACTCGAACCATTTCGAGCAGCTAATGGACTACGCTCTGGCCTCCTTATCGCGGGACAATTATACAGCTGGTCGTCGTGCGGTGCTGCAGTTTTTTAAAGAGCCTGTTCCTTTCTTGGAAAAGGGATGAAATTTGCTTGGCACATTTGCATAGGCTACTGCAGTCGAAAGGATCCGTCCTGCTTACTAATTTGCTCCAGCTGAGCCTTTCAAAGATCAATGAACGGGAGAAGAACCTGCTGTACTTGGTAGCCGAGGTGCTGGCGCAGTTGTTCCACATTTTGCCCACTGAACCCCTACAGGCCTTGGTGGTGCCCGCGCTGAACGCTCTGCCACTTTTACCCCATATCATCGAGGGTAATCTTTTTGAAGAGATTATGCTACTAAGGACTGCGATTTGCTCTGCCGGTGATGTGGAAGACATCGAAAAATCTTTGAAGAATTTGGCGGCGGTTTATAACTGTTCGGAGAATTTGTCCTTTAATGCTTCTTGCTAATAAAAGAACATGCTCTGCTGCGTTAAGTTACTGGTTTCATTTGGTTTGGACGCTCAGGTACTATTGTCAATATCGGTGGGTGCTGCAGCAAGCTGATTTTGACCGAATCCTGGGCAAGTAGGGGGGTGACTTACACCATAAATGTTTTGGGGCAACCTTAGAAGAGAACGCCGTCTCACAGCGCTCTCTGATACCTAGATTCCCCCAAACCAAAGACTTCTTCAGATACCTTCCCAGCAAACATTTTATGAAAGTTTTGATCACATTCGAGTCTTTTTCGAGTCCACACTGCAGTGTCCTCAATTATTTATTTTCGATTTTTGATATTAATTTGACAAACTGAGTTAACAATCCACAAAAATAGGGGAAAGTTAACTTAGGCTCGGCCGAAGTTTTGTATACCCTTGCAGCTTCCATTGAAAACACAAAAGGTTTTCCAACTAAGACTACTTACTGGACCTTACTCTATGGGATCTCTACTATATAGATGACCGATTTCAACCCAAATGGAATCATGGAAAAGCATAACAAACTAACAATTACAAAATTTGAAAAAAAAATGATGAAAGCGATGACGATTCCGATCGCTTTCCTGTGCCAGAAGAATGACAGTGTAATTGTACAGATGTTTGTAAAGCATAGTTTTTGATAGACATGTTCGTCTGTTATTCCGTCTATTTGAACTATAGATATCACCATCTTCTAGCCCTGCGTCGTTTCCCAATACATTATTTGGCGTGCTGTCTGGCAGCTTGAGTATCCCTTTAAAGGGGACTCAAAAATAAAAAATAAAAAAATGATAAATTTTTGTGTTTTAGTAGTTAGGTCGGCTATTTCTGGGACGGCCCTCGTAGCCTTTAGTGGCATCACTGAGTCAAAATTTATTTTTCCATTTGGGATTCACTTTAATATTTAAAGTTTCGTGGGCATTTTGTTTAAGTCCTTGCTCAAGCTTCAGTTTAATTAGAGTCCTCGGCTGTTTGTTGTGATCATAATCGCGCTCGAACGTGACAAACGACGCTTAAGTTAAAGTCGAGTGTAAACAAAGGAAATTCCCTGCTCCCCTCTGGGGTTTGTTTACATTTCCTGCTGATACAGCGGCCGGTCTTAAAGCTGTGTGTGTGTGTGTGGGTGGGTGGGTGGGTGCTCGCAGCATCCCAAGATGGTCAGATGATTCAGATTTATTCATTACCAAAGAGAATTACAAGCCGCCTGCCTGGGCCGGGGATTAAATATTTAGTGGCCCATCACAGGGGCAGGAGAACGCAGAATACAGAGGAAGGAGTCCGTAAGAAGCCGGAGGAGTCCTTTCTTCTTGCAATTTGCACTCAATTGCAATTTCCGTTTGCCGTTGCCATTTGCTACGTGGCTGCCGCATCCAAAACCCAAACACTGCCCTCCCATCCCCCCTCCCCTCCAGCCTGCTGGAACGTGCAGGAATTTGTTTTGCCAGTTTTGGTTAGTTGGCATTGTTGTTGGCTTTTTTAAATATCAATATAAAACGTGACAGAATGGGTTTTTTTTCTTACGCGCAGCGAAAGGCTTAGGACCGGGCTTTAAGACCCTTAACCCTGTGCAGGGCTAAGACAATTTCCCACATTTCCCTTTCAATTAAAATAGCTCCAGCCAGGGGTTAAGGCGTTAAAGAAATCTCAGGGACAGGCAAATTTTCGTAAGCGGTTTAACTGCTCAGAGATATGCACACATCTAAGTAGGCTGTCAGTGGTGAAGAGTGAGGGGGGCAGAGGAAGCGATGGCTAGGTAACCGGGCACTGCTAAGGCATTATAATCCGGTTATGTGCGCGCGAGTGTGTGGCCGTATGGGGGTGGGTGGACAGCAGTGTAGAATGTGGATAAAGGTGGAAAAACTAACAATGAACAGGGCTGGGCCGAGCAAGGCAAGTATCAAGTTTCTGCACAATGTCTGCACTGGCCGTTGGCCGTTGCCACTCATTAGGCGCTCAAACATGTAGCCAAAATCTGCTGTCAGTTGTTTTTGAAAGGTATGTGAGAGCCAATTGTATGGAGAAGCTGGGCAGATGAGCTTAGACGTGTAACCAAATCTTATTTCACTTGGCAAGAAACTAAAGTTTTGATCAAAAACAGGCAACAGGTTAGTTGCGGATCCTTGAAGGAAGCTTTAGACTTATAACACTAGGCAACAACGGAAAAAAGATAAAGGACGAAACAATACTCTGATCTTGATGATGTACTCTCTGACTGAGAAATAGACACCCTCGAAATGATCGCTAAAAGTCAGAACGAGTAAGCTGTTTGCTTCGTATGAGTAATAATATGAACAAGCTTTTCATTACACGAGTCAAAATACTCGTAAGCCTTTTCCATACTCCACTCTTGTTGACTCGTATGCGAAACAGAATTTACTCGTACGTACTCTGCTGGTTGACAATTGTTGTTGTCTTTTGAAATATTTAAGGGGGTCTTCTCATTGAGCAACTTTTTTTTTCGACTTTTTTTTTTTGCATTTATTTATAGCTTGGATATTCAAAAATATCCCCCCAAAAGGATTTTCGAAAACTCGAATTAGTTTAGGAGATATAGTCCTTTTAGTGACCCAATGTGACCTAAATTCCCAAGCAACTGCAAACTTAAGGGGTCTTCTCTTGAGCAACTTTTTTAAACCCTCGTATTTTGACCTATGGTTAGTTTTCTCCGGTTCACCGGACCGATTTTGATGAAACAAAGTGAATTCGACGGAGATTGCAGCTCTTTAAAACTGTATTTAAACATTTTTGATTTTTTTTTCCAAAAAATTACTCAAACTTTAAACGCGTTTATCTCGAAACCACGATTTTTCGAACTGGCGGCCATGATATCTCCAGTTCAACTGAACCGATTTTCATGAAACAAAGTGGAATCGACGCAGAATTGTCACCATTCTCGGCTGAACCTCGACCATAATTTTAAAAAATTTTTTACTATTTTTTTTTTACACTAAACTAAAAAAAAAAGCCCGAAATTGAAATTTTTTTTTTGAATGGCCGCCATTTTGTCAAAAAAAAATCACAAAATTAAGTTTGAGGTTCACCCGAGAATTACATCTATACTGATTATAACCCCGTTTTTTTTTTCATTTCGGACGCTCCGGAGACCCGGAATCGTGGCCGCCGTGACGACACCTTTTTTTTCACCACCAACTTTGAAGTCTCATTACTTTTTGAACAGCCCTCGTATCGAGGCAAAAAAATTTTTTTTATTTACTTTGAACCTTTTGTAATACAATAAATAAAAAAGTTTTCAATTATTCTTTGCGTTTTCAAATAAGAATTTTTTTAAAAGGGTCCAAAAAACGGGTTTTGAATGAGAAGACCCCCTTAAAAAAAAATCTGTCCGTCCGTATGAACAAACAGATCTCAGATTGGTAAGAGATAGATGATCGACGTGTATGGGACAAACACTTCTTATACTTGCAGGCTGATCGAGTTTATTTTCAATTTTGGCCATATTTTGAAATCAGGACTATTTATGGATCCGCCAAAGGAATGATTAACGATAGTCGAGTTATAAGGAAAACGAACAACTGTGGGCAGCACCGGTCGCAACGGTAATGGGCAGCACTTGACAGGTAAAGAGTGTGTTATAGTCGGTCTTGACCGACTTTCTTTCTTGTTTTGTATTATTTAGATGGTTAAAAGACACAATAGCTGTAAAATTTCCGTGGTATTGTTAAATCTGGAAAATGTTCATTTAAAATATTGAAATCTTTGACCAGCGTTTTGGGACCCAAGAAATAGGAGTACAAATTCATGAATTTTGTAACGGATAAATACGATAAATCTTATTAATTTTCAATCAAGAGTGCATGGTAAAACGTGATATGAGTCCAGTTATTTATGTTCTAGTATTTTTGCAGACTAATCGTCAACCATTAGACCTATTGACTTGAAATTTGGTGTACATACCCTCATAGATAATATCTTCAATCCCAGATTCATAATATTCAAAAATCTCCTGCGGCACTTTTCCCCATGGTTATTCTGCTTAGCCCTTTGCAAAATATTTAATTATTTCAAAATATCACAGAATAAAGTCCGGAGCAAAGTTTAATATTAAGACTCAAATTTCCACTGCATTTTCGTCAAACTTTTCAGCTCATAGCACGGAACACATTAACTAAACATTTCACAGGCGCGAAAATTGAGGAAAAATTCCACTACAACCGAATGGAAATTCGTCTAAACAGCGCCTCACGCTGATGATTGTTTCCCTAAGCTGCTAACATGGACATTGACATGGTCCAGTGGCCATAAATCAACAGCTGTAACTGAAATTCGTTGGGTCTGCGCCCAAAAGAGATCCAAAAGCAGAGAGGACAAAGCAGCGAGTTTGAGTGCGGAGGGAGGGCGGGCAAGTTGTGTATTTTCCTTAAACCAAAATCCAAATTCAAATCCCAGCTAGCAGCACCCTTGTGCCTTTTGCGGTTGAATTAAGTTGAACAACTACAAAAAAAAAAAAAAAATACTGAAAGCAAGAAAAACAGCAGAGGAGCTCCTGCTTAGATTACGCATACGCCGTGTTGAGTGCAGGCCCCTGAATGAGGTCGGGCAAAGAAAGTGCAACCAGCAGCCGCAACACATGCCACAACAAAACAACAAAAAAGCCAACGCAAAATGTAAATGGGCTTTTCACAAAATGAATATTAAATTGCAAGCCGTCGTCAAAAGCCGCACGCGTGGGCTCCGGAGTGTGTTAAGAGACCCAGGCGGGTGTTAGACATGTCTGAGCCGACATTTACATGGCAGAGAGATACGACGATACGCAAACGTGTAGGTGGTGTAGGTGCCTATGCAATGTGAACTCTACTATATGCGATATAAAATATGTTCATCATTTTGTTTTCTGTATTTTTGTTAAGCTCGCAATTGAAATTGTATTTCCCTTTGTTGTTGCTCCGGTGGTTTTAATTGAATCCTTGAAATGTGTTTGTGAAGTGTGGTTCTTTTGTTTTTTAGATATTTTTGCTTTGCCAGAAGCTTTTGCAAAGCAATCAATTTGAGGTTTAAGGTAAGAAATGTCAACATTTATGAAAACTGTTCCAATTGTGGCATCAAATAACAAAGTGCAACCACAACACACACACAGACACACTCACTGCACTACACAGACTCCATAGCCAATGGCTTCTGGTAATTAAAAAGGAGTTTGTTTTTTGATGCCTGACAATGCAAATAGTTCCTAATAACTTGACATAAATGCACATTTATTTAAACAATTTGAAATCCACACATAAGCACATATAAGATTTTTCAGCTTAAATTTTGTTTGATTTACAAAGGATTGAGATGTGGTAGAGCACTTGGCTCTTAACTCTTAACTCACAGCTCAGAGCTGCGTGCCAGAGCAGCCAAATATCAGCTGGCTCAGCCACAGATATGGGCTCTGAACTGTGAAGCATGCTTTTGATAATTGGACTCCTCAAAAGATGGGTAACCTTTTGGCCTTGTCGCGCCCATTAATACTGATCATTTTTATACCCTTACTGAAATTTCTCTCAGATTCTTTGTGCTAAAAATATCGATTATCATATAAAATTCATCATATACCTTCCAATAGTTAAACGGATCTATATCCTCAGTGGAATGTTTCATTGAAAACAAGAACAGAAAGTCGGTCAAGCCCGACTATAACATACTCTGTACCTGTGAAGTGCTGCCCATCACCGTTGCGACCGGTGCTGCGATAATTGTTTGTTTTCTTTATAACTCGAAAACCGTTCATCCGATCTTTACCATTCCTTTGACGGATCAATAAATAATCCTGATTACTAAATATGTCCAAAAGGAACAAACCTTCTATCTATAAAACTGTGGGAGATATGACGTTTTTTTTTCCAATTTGCGGGGGCGTGGCAAAAATTGAAAATAAACTTGATCTGCCTGCAAGTATAAGAAGCATATGTCCCATACATGTCAAACTTCTATCTCTTACCATCTCTGAGATGTGTTTGTTCATACGGACAGACGGACAGACAGGCAGACAGACAGACGGACAGACAAACGGACATGGCTAGATCGAATCGGCTGTTGATGCTGATCAAGAATATATATATACTTTATAGGGTCGTAGATGCTTCCTTCTGCCTGTTACATACTTTTGCACAAACTTAATATACTCTGTGTACCTCTGGTAAAGAGTATAAATATTGGGGGAACAAAAAAATTACGATTGTTCTTTTACAAAACTCTCAACGATTTGCTTTACGAATCCAAATAAATGTTGGCTCGACGGCATTTGCTTTGGGATTGGTGTTGGCGGCTCTGAAGTTAATAGTTCGGGTGGCTTACTGATGAATATACTTTCGTTAGTTAGAAGTAAGAAGGGTACGGAATCCCTGCTTCTTAAGCATCGGTTGCAATTAAACAATGTTGCAATCTTTGGCTGCGAGCGTTCCTCATATTTTAATACGCTTTTTCTAAATATTTTCAATTAAAAATATACAGTAGGCCATTTTCAGTTTGAAGATCTGGTTTTATGTAATTTTAAGGGGGTCTTCTCATTGAGCAACTTTTTTTTTCGACTTTTTTTTTGCATTCATTTATAGCTTGGATATTCAAAAATATCCCCCCAAAAGGATTTTCGAAAACTCGAATTAGTTTAGGAGATATAGTCCTTTTAGTGACCCAATGTGACCTAAATTCCCAAGCAACTGCAAACTTAAAGCGCGTTTATCTCGAAACCACGTTTTTCGAACTGGCGGCCATGATATCTCCAGTTCAACTGAACCGATTTTCATGAAACAAAGTGGAATCGACGCAGAATTGTCACCATTCTCGGGTGAACCTCGACCATAAGTTTAAAAAATTTTTTACTATTTTTTTTTTTACACTAAACTACAAAAAAAAGCCCGAAATTGAAATTTTTTTTTTGAATGGCCGCCATTTTGTCAAAAAAATCACAAAATTAAGTTTGAGGTTCACCCGAGAATTACATCTATACTGATTATAACCCCGTTTTTTTTTTCATTTCGGACGCTCCGGAGACCCGGAATCGTGGCCGCCGTGACGACACCTTTTTTTTCACCACCAACTTTGAAGTCTCATTACTTTTTGAACAGCCCTCGTATCGAGGCAAAAAAAATTTTTTTATTTACTTTGAACCTTTTGTAATACAATAAATAAAAAAAGTTTTCAATTATTCTTTGCGTTTTCAAATAAGAATTTTTTTAAAAAGGGTCCAAAAAACGGGTTTTGAATGAGAAGACCCCCTTAAACAAAAAAGTTTTTCTTACTAAAACTAATTCTTCGACCAATCCTTTCTGTGGCAGCCATTGGCTATAGTCATCCGATCCGGTCAGTTCCGACAAATGTGCAGGGTATTTGTACCAGAAGACTTCGTGCAAAGTTTGGTGAAGATAGCTTTATGATTGACGAAGGAAATAGCATAGAAACTCAACTTGTCAAGCTGATCAAGAATATATACTATATACTTTATGTGGTCGGAGTTGCTTCCTTCTATGCCTTACAAACTTCTGAACAGTTTTAACAAACCCTCTGCAAAGCTATAAAATAATTTTTTAAGCATAAGCCCCAAGCCAAGTTAAAGGATAACATTTTTTTTTCAATATACTAAGTGTGGAACATTTATTAAGCTTTAGAGTCAAGGTTCTTTAAAATCACGGGACAATTATAAGTGAGGATGTTATAAATCGTTCTGAATGTTTTTCTAAATTTGTCTATTAAACTTTCCTGTCAGTTTATAGACTCTTGTGGCCCGCAAATAGACCTGATTATAGTAATAGTCGCTTAAGTCGCTAGTTGTTGAGACGGCCCAAAAATTTATGTAAGGAACAAGTTAGATCAAGTTAGGTTAGGAACAAGTGTGTTAAGGTACAAGTTAGGTTAAGAACGAGTTAGGTTCAACAAGGCTTAGCTTTTTTTGCTAAAGAGGTTCGGTTGAAAATTTGGTTCACGGTGCGGTTCAAAACTGGTTTGCAGCACTGGTCACTAGTAGGAGAAAGCGTGGCAATTCCCGAAGCCATATCCTTGGAAGCAAACGCTTCCGCTCTTTTGGCCAAGATTAGTGTCCCGTTGTTCCGTATCTTGTTGGTGCTGCGTTCTGCAAATGTACAAACATATGTGATGGCCACTGCTCAATAATATATTCGAGTATTTAATATAGTAAACCCCCCGCCCCTTATACATACAATGTGTTTTAGTTATCTGGTCACTAGTCTCAACTAGTTGTGTGGCAAGGTGTACTTTTGGGAAGGGCTGTTCCAATTGCTTGACTTCTCTGGTTAGTTTGATAAAATAGACAAGATTACTGACTCGTCCAAAGTGGCAAACGCTTCCGCTCTTTTGGCCGAGATTAGTGTCCCGTTGTTCCGTATCTTGTTGGTGCCGCGTTCTGCAAATGTACAAACATATCATCAATATTATATCAATAATATATTCGAGTATTTAATATAGTAAACCCCCCGCCCCTTATACATACAATGCGTTTTAGTTATCTGGTCACTAGTCTCAACTAGTTGTGTGGGCAAGGTGTACATCTTTTGCGAAGGGCCGTTCCAATTGCTTGACTTCTCTGGTTAGTTTGATAAAATGGGCAAGATTACTGACTCGTCCAAAGTGGCAAGCAGCTGAAAATATTCATCATTGTAAATATAATTATTGTATGTGTATGGCTGAGGGTAGACTTGTATATTTCAAACTATTGAACAAAAATAACAAATTTTTCTACATAAATATGAACAGCAACCATAATAAATCTAAACATAAACTTACCTCTGAAGCTTCAGGGAATAGCTTTGTGTCCATGTGCAGTTCCAATGGATTATCTGAAGTTATGCCATTGTTTATCAGTATATTATTGGCATTGAGAACAAAAGTTGCTGTTATTTCTGCACAATTTAGTATTTCCAAACGGCGAATGCATTTACAGGCCCGCAGCACCTTCAGCAAGCCACCATTTGTTATATTCTTAGATTTTTTCACAGCCAGATTCCTCAATTGTGTCAGTTGGGTTAAGTATTCTAGGCAGCGATCGTTGTTAGGCTGCCAGCTGAGCTTTGTTAAAAATGTTAGCGAACCAATAGCTCTGGCCTCCTTCAAGGTGCCACCTTGTGTGTTGCGAACAATAACTAAAGTTTGCAAGTGACTGGCGTATTCTGATGGAAGTACTAAGGCTTGGGTGTTGATATATTGTATATTCAAGGACTTCAACATTGGCAAGTGTGGAAAATTCCCCTTTACTTTGACCTGATCTAAGGAAAAATGTTCCAACACAGGCCACAAGCCAGCGGATCCCATACTCCAGGATCCCAGGGTACCTCCACAGATATGAAACAGCCGCAAGTTAGTCAACCCTCCAAACGTCTGGAAGATTTTGACCTCCCCCGAGTCACGGTGCAGTTGTACAAACAGTTCCACTAAATTTAGCAGTGAATTTATGTAGGGAACTGGAAAAGTTGTAATATATTTATACAAATTCTGAAAGTATTTCAAAAACTTACCTTCATACAGAGAGACATTGTGCAGTTTCAATATCTTAAGGGCTGGCAAATACCCCATATATTCAATTACCAGCCCAGCTGAGTTATCAACGTCGACTTTGGTTAGGGAAATTTCCTCTAACTTATGTTTATTAATCATTTTTTTAAACACCCACATCAGTTCAGGAATGGTGTCGGGACGTGTGGGCATAGTAAACTCTATTTTCATTATGTTGTCACAATATTTTTCGCACAGACAAATCATTGCGAGTGATTTGCTGGTCATTGTTGATTTAAGGTACTCGACAGTATCCCCGCATACTGACAGAACGAAGCCCCACTTCGCGGCGGTCATGGAGTTAAAGTCAATAGAGCTAAATCGATTCCGACTATGATATGAGAAAGCTTGGCCAAGATTTGGATGCGCTTGGCCCAGGCTAATTTTATCGTTCATATTTGGAAGATTTTCGTATATAAAATTCAGCACATCAAAGCTCAAGTCAGTGAATGTTAAAGCTGCCATTGTCTTGATGATTTTCACACGTAAAAACCAGAATATTTTCCTTGCACCAAAAACTGTACTCGTACTTCTCTTCTCTTGTAAAAACGAGAATATTTTGCTTGCTAAAACACACAGTTGTTACTCCTTTGACGTTTGCACAAGAAAAGAACATGCTGATGCAACTCTAGAAGTAGTTCAAATTCAGCGGAACCATTGGTTCATTGAGCGTCCAACTGGATCGATGGAACTGGATTGCAATTCAATAAAATCGATTTGGAACGTTGGAATTGGACAAAATATAAATTGGAATTTAATAAAAATATTTGTTTAGAAATTAGAGAAAATGCATGACTTCTTTATTTAAGTCGATTTAAGTTTAAAGGTTTTTTTTTTTATGAGAAAAAGGATTTGCGGCACTCAATCCGCTTACAAATTGTTAAACACTGGAACGGGAACAGTATGCCAGCTGGCTGAAAAAAGTTATATAACTGGTAAGACAGGCAGATATTTCTTTTAGGGCCTATTGGTCGCCTACCGTGTATCCACAGGTCTAACGAGTGTCTCCTTTTGAGCCGTCTCCGTATCCGAGATGTCGCTAGCTCATTGGCGAGATGATTTTTCATGTGAATGTTGATCGCGGTTGCGCATCAAATGGTTCATTCGCCGGGTCCAATTTTGGCATACTCTCTTCAACATATCGGCCACATATCAGTGCTGCCAGATCAGCTTTTTTCGCATCATTTCTATCCCTTTTTTTTTAAACCGGACTACGTAAAACAGCGCGAAGCAGCTTCATTTTAAATTTGGATTCTATTGAGTCAAAACTTATAAGAAAATCAATAGTTTGTCAATTCTATCAGTAATTTAACGACCCTCATTGCAATCTCTTACATTTAGCAAGCTGTCATTCCAAAGTGCGTGCCAAATTTGCAGATCGATTGACTAACACATAGATGGATTTGATAGCTAAAAAATGGATTATTTTTTCAAAATTTATTGATTTAATACAATTAGGCGACTTAGAGAAATTTGCTGCCAAAATTTATTTCAAGCAAATGATTGGAAAAAGCAAACTTAAATGCTTCAGGTGTTTAGTGAATTGGAGAAATTATTTTAAATCTGCTGCTGCTGCCCACGACCAGCGGACGACCTACGATAGTTGATCTTATAAAGCAACTAATTTGAATTTACTTAAGCAAGAGTTAATGATTTACTAGTGGGATTTTCATAGAATACATTGGATTAGGCAATATTCAGCCTTCTTTAATTGACAAATTGATTATCTACCTTTAACTCCAAATACTTTAAAGAAATGCTTGTTTCACTGAATGAATTACTGTTTCAGTTCTTGCGTATGTTTCGACTGGGTATCTAAACAGTAAAATTTTGAATTTATCGTTGTTTATGTTTGAGTGCCAGTTTTTTGTGTATATACGCACTTCATCTTACTTTTTTTGTAGTTCAGTGTTGATATTGTTAATTTGGTCTACTTTTCTTAGAAGTTCGTGTAGATATAGATGGAAAAGTATTGGGGAGTGTACAGTCCTTTGCTTTAAGTCGTTAAATATTTTGAATTTTTTGGAGCTTCTTTGTCTGTATTTTCAACTATAAAGTCCTTTAGGCTGATCATAATGATTTACTCTCGTTAAAATCTAACCTTTTTCCTGGCCCTGATCACGGTCTGACATTTCTAACTACAGGGGTATTGCGAAACTCTCTGCTATACCTAAACCTATTCTTTATATGTTAAGACACGCACTTGCAGTCTCCGTCGTTCCTCTTTTATTTTACATTCTCTTCCTTGGCTTGCTTCGGTGCCAAAAGCACAACCCAGAAGAGGGACCGTTTCATGTTATGGTGACTTTTTGCCTTCCGAACACATGAATAAGAGCTTGTTAGAAAGAAACCAGCGTTCGAAAATCGTTCGTGTTCATTGCGCTCTTTCTTGTTGCTTACGCACGTCAAAGCCACAACCCAGAGAAGGCACGGTTTCATTTTAACGTGACTTTTTGCCTTCTAAGCGCATGAAAAAAGAATGTATTGACAATCTATCGTACTAAAATAATTATGTAGTGACTTTTCCCCGTAAAAGGAATTATGAAAAATGGCATTCTCTTGGGAACCACATTCGGCCAAGTCCGACTGGGGTATTGTTGAATGTTCGTGTTTAAGTCCAAATTGCTTGTCATTTTTATTAATATTGTTATGGTCACCGTGTTCGGTAATGATGTTACTAACACAGATTTTAAATATTTTGCTTATAGTTGGAATAAGGCTAAAATATCCATTTGATGATTTTCGTATCCATTTGGATATAAAGATATTAAAGACATATCCAGTCCAAATGGATCTTTTTTTTCCTGTGCACATCCAATCAATATAATAAATACTTTAATTATTTAATAGTAAGTCATGATCAACGAAAGTTTTTGTATCTTATCGATAATTTTTATCCCACTTGATTTGGGGAAAAGCGTTTTTCGTATTAAAAAGTTATGCTTGTCGAAAAGTTATTGACAAATTACACACTCGTACAGTTGCCAAATGTACATTAAGTTAATTTTCCTTAATTCAGTGATGAATTCAAAACTTATTTATGCAATTTCAATTAAATTAAAAATTATTCTTTTGCACGTTCTATTTTCGATCGTTTCATATACTAAGTAAACTTTTAACGAGCTCGTGAGCCGTGAGCTAGTTCCACTCGTTACACGAGTAGTCGTTACTAAGCTAGCTTTCCTCTTTAGCACTCTGGCAACCCTAGTTTTGTTGTCATTTCATTCTGATAACAAACGCAAATCGCGTGTTTCAAAAAATGGCTAATCAATCAAAGTTCAGCAAGGAGAATTACTTTATCATCGATGCAGGCTCCGGTGCAGAGGTTGTCCTCGAAAAAGACCTCGATGTAAAGGCCCACATAAAATTCGCGGATGATCTCAACGCCAAACATGGCGTTCGTTTCAGTCCAGAGGCACATAAATACCTGCAGCTAATGGCTTACCGTAAGTTTTCTAAGGTTTTGCTCGATCCAAACACACGACCAAAACTAATTTGATTTCCAAAAAGAACTGACCATAAAGAAATTGATGGACGCTCGTGCCGTTGCCGACTCATTGGGCAAGGAAAAAATAACTGTTGAGGACGTCAGGATGAGTCATGCTGCAAATGAGGCTCAAACCAGTCAGTTGAAGGCCCCAATTCATAAGCCGAGTCACCTGTGGCTACCCGATGAAAAGCTGGCCGCTAAGAAGAAATAGGCTGCGCCAGCCACCCCTAGAAATTTTTATGTACTAATGGAAAATCCAATGTAGAAATTGGTCAAGGATGACTAAAATATAGGAACTCTGGTTCAATGATAGTGGCTGCTCAGTATGTATTTCGGTAGTGGGAGGGCTGATCTGCCTGCAAGTATAGGAATTAGGTTGCATAGGTTGCAAGTCTCTCTCTGCCACATGTATTCCCCATTAACCCTTTTAAGAGAGGCTTCTCGTGGCTAACTCAATGTGTGGGCAGAATTAACTTAAATAGCGCCGGGCTCTCGCAAGCTCTGTTGTTGCCGAGAAGTTGACCTAGTATCTTAAGTCTCCAGGAAAGTTGTCATACCTCCTTAATCCTCTTTTTCATATCTACAACTTCCACTGAAGTCATGGTATGTAACGCATTGGGCTATATGGACAAATTCAATGTAGCCATTCCCTCTAGTACTGCCGACCAACGCTGTATCAATGTTTCGTCGACGATTTTGTGACTGTCATCGACCCACCCTTATACCCCTTACAATGTGTTCGACTAAAGTATTTTGCAAGACGATGTTTGCTCAATATGTTAACGGATCTCTAGGCGAGCTAGGTCGACGTAAAGCCCTGCAGGAAACGACATGAGCGACGCTTGATAGACGAAATGCCATGCAGAGAAGCGACATAAGCCTTAATCGGTGTCGTCACATAGCATCACCGTACAAAGAGCAACGCTGGGTTGACGCAAAAACTGTGACTGACCCCAGCCGTACTAGAGGGTTGTAACATGCAAAACACACAGAAAGCAAAACTCGAGATAGGATATCAACCCAATCGCCCTTTCACAAAAGGGAAATTGCTAGAACTCTCACAACACTTTTTTGGTTCATCCGTACAGAAAGAGTTTCTTTTGTAAACACCGTCTAAGAGCTACCAAATCACACCCAGCTGTTAACCTTTGGATTAACAACCTTCTGAGTTGTAGACGGGTTCAATACATACATAGTAAAGGGAGCACCCTAGCGTGCGCTAGGGTGGAGTCCGCAGCTCCATTGTGGAAATCGCTCAGGGAGATACGTGAGTGGGCGGAACAATGCACTTAAGCTGCACCCAAGAGGGGCAAGTTAGCGCTACGAATGCTCCCAAAGAATATCCGGCTTTGATCTAAAAGGACTGGTCAGAAAAAACCAACTTTTATCAATGGTTAATGTTCGGACTTTTGAGGCTCGAGCTTTTTAAGAGAAGGTTTTGGTTCGACCTATAATTTATTTATTTTAACAGAAAAAAATTTGTGTATATAATTCAAAATATTATTCAGAATTTGGTTTACTTTTGATCAGAAAACAGCAGTCTTAAGGGGGGATGAAGCCCGACCAACTGAGACTTAAGTCAATGGCATTGTTAAGAAAGTCAGCGCAAATCTTTATTCTAAATTAACAGAGGACATTTCTGATTCTGATTGCTATCCCTTATTTTGGTGCTAAGGCTGATTTTGAAAAACATTTCGTTTTTAAGATAATTGCAAAAAAGCAAGGCATTTGCACGGGACAAATACAGAAGTGCTTTTCCCAGATAACAATTCAATCGCCGATATAAGCGAATTCTGAGGCAGCATTTTAATGCGACTAGTTTAAGAATGTTGTGAATTGATGTCACTTTAAACTGGTTTTGATGATTCACAAAAACTACTTATACTTTTAAAATAATTTGGTCTTAAGCACTTTCGCACGGGACAAGTCACACGGGACATATTTTTCCTAAAAGATGCTCATGTGGTTTCTATTATAATGCAAAGCAAAAACTTACATTTAATTGCAATAGCACAGTTTGGTATGGTTTCTTATGCAATCTTCATTAACTCTTTGTACCCATAGATTTTCTGACCTCAGTTTCCGTTTTATTGGGTACGGTAAATACGAAATCATATCCTCTTTTGGAAGTTAAAATCAGTGATGCAAACCACTCGAAAATAAGTACTGGCTCGTTTCAGTGGTTCACACAGTTTTTGTACCGCCGGTTCGGTTCAGTGGTTCATAAAGGCATATTGTGAAATACAGTCGAACTTCTGTATAGCAAATCTTAAGGGGACAAAAATAAACTTCCTTATATAGAAAATTTGTAATATAGAATAGTTTGAATATTGATCGAAATCGCAGTGTTCTTGAACTTAATTCGCTATAAAGAAAACATCATTGCACAGAAGTTCGTAATAGAAAAGTTCGACTGTACTATGATTTCTGTCGTAATGTGACTTTATCTCTCCTAAGGATCAATTCGTTCTATCAGTGGTCCCTTTGGTAGAGGGTCGAACTAAAATTATCTTAGGAAACGAAGTTAATAGGAAGGTATCATTGGCTAGAGGAAAGCGATTCACTTTTTAAAACTCATCAGAGAACTGAACCGAACCGAACCGGTTTTCTTTGAGGTTTTCGGTTCGGTTCAGCATTTTAGAAAGGAAGCCAGCTGGAAAAAGCGGTTCGGTTCGGTAGGGTTCAAAACCGGTTCGGTTTAGAACCAGTTTGCATCTCTGGTATATTGTTTTGTCGTGGGGGTATTACATTTGGTATTTAATACTTGCGGGTAAAGAGAACGAGTTCAGTTTTGGTTGGATTGACTCCAAGTCCACTTTGTGCCGTCCAATCTAAGAGTGTTGAGAGTGCTTCCTGCATCAAATCGCAGAGAGTTTGAGGAAATTTGCCTCTAGTGATTAAGGCAACATCTTCCGCGTACGCTATTACCGTCTGTACCCGCATTTCCATGAGCCGCATCAGTTCGTTGACTGTCACAACCCATAGAAATGGCGAGAGAACACCTCCCTGAGGAGTGCCCCTACTTACATATCTTCGGGCGCAAGCATCTCCTCCACTTAAACCCTCATAACTTTTTTGCTTCTGCTCCGATTGAAAAGGCTTAAGGGGGTCTTCTCATTGAGCAACTTTTTTTTTCGACTTTTTTTTTTTGCATTTATTTATAGCTTGGATATTCAAAAATATCCCCCCAAAAGGATTTTCGAAAACTCGAATTAGTTTAGGAGATATAGTCCTTTTAGTGACCCAATGTGACCTAAATTCCCAAGCAACTGCAAACTTAAGGGGGTCTTCTCATTGAGCAACTTTTTTTTAAACCCTCGTATTTTGACCTATGCGTTAAGTTTTCTCCGGTTCTACCGGACCGATTTTGATGAAACAAAGTGAATTCGACGGATAATTGTCAGCTCTTTAAAACTGCATTTAAACATTTTTGATTTTTTTTTTCCAAAAAATTACTTCAAACTTTAAACGCGTTTATCTCGAAACCATGTTTTTCGAACTGGCGGCCATGATATCTCCAGTTCAACTGAACCGATTTTCATGAAACAAAGTGGAATCGACGCAGAATTGTCACCATTCTCGGCTGAACCTCGACCATAATTTTAAAAATTTTTTACTATTTTTTTTTTACACTAAACTACAAAAAAAAGCCCGAAATTGAAATTTTTTTTTTGAATGGCCGCCATTTTGTCAAAAAAATCACAAAATTAAGTTTGAGGTTCAGCCGAGAATTACATCTATACTGATTATAACCCCGTTTTTTCCATTTCGGACCCGGAATCGTGGCCGCCGTGACGACACCTTTTTTTTCACCACCAACTTTGAAGTCTCATTACTTTTTGAACAGCCCTCGTATCGAGGCAAAAAAAATTTTTTATTTACTTTGAACCTTTTGTAATACAATAAATAAAAAAAGTTTTCAATTATTCTTTGCGTTTTCAAATAAGAATTTTTTTAAAAAGGGTCCAAAAAACGGGTTTTGAATGAGAAGACCCCCTTAAAGGTAATTTAAAATAAAAAAATCAGACCGAAATTTTTCATTTTTTGACAAAAAATGAGTCCATTTTTGGTTGTCGCGAATTGCAGCATCTAAGTGAATAGCTCTGATGTCACCTTAAAGTCACCTTGAAAAACACAGTCCCGACAGGATTAAGAAGCGTGCCTCACAAGATGGGAATCATAAGAACAGCTTCTCAAAAATCCAAAGATTTAACCAAAGATTGACTCTGGTCAATCCCTTTCAGTTTAGATGGGTCATTCGCAGTAGCTGGGGTTTTGTAATCGGCAAACTTTTCAAAGAAATTAACATTTGCTTCAGCAGGCCTGGAATTAGTCAAACCAAGGCCACGGCAATTCGTATACCTTTTCTAGTCACACTCCAAATATATTTTCAATTATTTGTACATCTATATATATTTTTACAAGTTTGATAATGTCCGACTACGAGGACACCAGCAACAGCAGCATCAGCAGCCCAAAGAAGATGGCTCTAATCAAGGAGCTGCAGAAGAAGGCCGCCATGAAAGCGGTGGTCAAAATGTTGGCCAGATTGACAGAGACGTGTTTAGAATCATGCGTCGAACGACCCACCTACAAGCTGAATGATACCCAACTGAGTTGCGAGGGCTTGTGCGCGGATCGTTTTATGGAGTCCTACCATCTGGTGGTGCGCACCTATGGCTCACGCCTGGAACTGGAGAAGGTGTTGCATTAAGTGTCAAGTGTCAAGCATTCCCCTCAGTCGTTTTGTCATCAGCTTATGTTTTATGTTACTTTCAAAATTGTTCGAGTCATATTTATGAAAAGCACGAGAATTTAACAATGGATTCTTTTGTTGGCCGCAGGTCGGACTTGGTCAAGCAAATAAAGCACCAAATCGCTTTGGCCAATGCCCAGGAGCTGTTGTCCAATGTCACCAGCAAATGCTTTGAGAAGTGCGTGAAGCGACCACGAGATGCGCTGGACTCGCAGGAGCAGAATTGCATAGCCATGTGCATGGATCGTTTCATTGACTCGTATCGTTTGTGTGGATATGCCTATGGCAATCGTTTGAAGCGGGAGCAGAGTGGCGCCGGGCATTCGCCCTGAATAAACGTGCTGGGTCCGCATGGAGTTGCTCGTCAAATACAACTGCATACCCGTAAACGTTGGTTTGAGTTCTTTGAGTTGGTGGGTTGCGATGCGTAATGGGCAGGGGCTGGTGCTGGGTCTGGGGCTCTTTTCGGTGAATGGAGTTACTCGCATTAGTCACACCGCTTTGCATTCAGGATGTGGCCAGATTTCAGTTTGGCTGGGCAGTCTGCCTGTGGGGTTACATATTGTACGTACATACCATGCATAGGTGGTTCTTGCCGGATTACGCTTTTGAATGCATAATTTGATTATGCACAAATTCTATTTTGTTTTGACACGCTCCAAGAGCGTTTCACAGCAGGCAGCAGTTCGTGTGAGAGTTTTATTTAGGTCATTTCTATGGCTATGAATCTTATAGAAAGTTTCAACCTTATTAAGCGTATATTGTAAGATTTGTAATAAGTAGACCTCAGATCCGAGGTCTAGTAATAAGTTCTAACTTAATTGCTCGTTATTGCTCAGTGGCTACTCACTTGTTAATTTTGATTCAGTTACTCAGTCTAAAACTGGGAGCTACACTCATAAAAAAAAGACCCAAATTAACCCTAAAAATTAGAAATTCGCCTTTGAATTCCGTCCTAAGGCGATTCACCCTAAAATTTAGAAAAAGATTTTCTAAATATTATGGAAAGATTTTCTGAAACATAATGCAATTATTTCTTAACCGACGGGCAAGAAACCTTTAATATTAGAAAATATTTTTTTTCAAACAAGAAATTTTTTTTCTAAAACTGAGAAAATTATTTTCTTAAAGGCAGAAAACAAATTTCTCAATAATAAATATAATATTTTCTTAAAAGGAGAAAATTTTGTCTAATATCTGGAAAGTCCTTTCTGAAAGCAATATTTTTTTTTCTGAAATAAAGAAAAAGTTTCTTAAAAGAAGAAAATTTTTTTTATTAACTTTATAAATAATAGGTACATTTTCAGCTGTTGAACAACTTATTACAAAATCTTTAAAATAAAACTTTGGCTTTTCAAATAATTCGTTTTAATTGTGTTCAATATGTGGATATTCCAAATCACTTACACTATTGTGGACTTGATGTAGTTACCAATGCTGATGTGGCACGCTCCACTCGGCTTTCTGTATTCTTCAGATGTTAGTGACATCAGTGGTGGGCTCCAGATATGGCTCAAGACTTTTTTCCCACAACCCGAAGACGGCACAAATTATAAAGTTGTTCCCATTTAAGAACGCCAAGCTCTGGTTAGTGGTTTTCGATAAATTACAATTTAAAATAAAACTGAGAAAAGTGCTTTATTTATATGAATGCACATATGGATGCATGTATGTATGTATTTATAAGCAAATGAAGATCCGTATGTACATGAACAGCCAATACATAGTATACACACAGCACACATGCATTTTACATAATATTTTACTTACCACAAAAAGTTGGACCGAACGCTTGCCCATTCAATTGACACAGTAAGCCTTACTGAGTAAGGCATCCATTTCACTTGACGGCTGCGCACAACTAAATTTCGAGGCGCAACACCCGACGCAGCTGCGCAAAAGGAGCAGAGCAACGGTTGTTTGAAACATTCCTCTATTTTCAACCCTTTTTCTTCCTGACTAACAGAGTTGCTAAATTTAGAGTTTTATTTTAAGTTTTTTTTTTAGCTATTATAGCTTTTTTGCCATTTTTTACACACGGGTCATTCTTTTTTTTAGCCATTTTAGCTATTTTGCTATTTTTACACACGGTTCAATATTTTTTCACCCGAAGTGTGACCAAAGTTTGGTTACTGAACTTTTCATAATCATCACTGGCTTTCTATTTGGTAAAATATTGTCTCCAAACTATGGTCACACTAAGCCGCAACAAAATACAATGTGCATTATTTTAGGAAAAATACCTAAAATTTAACACCTTTTTTTCTAAAATCAATGGCTATTATCGCCATATTTTTAAGAAAACTATTTCAAGAAAATCTTCCCTGTTTTTAAGAAATTTCAACAGTCACTTTAAGGGCTATTTTACACTTAAATCAAAGGTTAATTTTGCCCTGATTTTAAGAAAGTGATTTTAGAAAAATAAGCCCTAACTATCAGAAAAATCTTGCCTTTTCTTGATTTTAGAAAAAATTTTTGTAAAAAATTTTTTTATGGTATATTTTTCTAAGTTTTAGAAAACTTTTTCTGGTTATTAGAAAATTTTTCTAAATACCAGGGCCAATTTTAAAATAAGGCGATTTTCTAAAATTCAAGGCGAATTTTTTTCTGAGTGTAGACGCTTATTTACTAACGGACTAAAGCCTAAGTGGCTGTTATTGTGCTCTGTTTCTGGTCATATAGAGAGGGCTTTGAAATCGAAAACGGTTTGGGTTTGAATCGTGTATCATATAAAACATTGAATCACCATATTCAAATAAATTAAAAGGTCAAGAGAAAACAAATGTGGGAAAATGTCACGAAAGGCTTAATTTTGGTGGGGAATGTAACGAAATATTGACAATAATCGACTTGTCACAATTCTGGCTAGGCACCATCGCCCCATCAGCTGATTTGTGGATATTTGGCCGAGCACCTCAAGACCGCCTTGTTTTCATTTCTTTTTAGAATCTATACAGCATGGAAGCGTTCAAATGAATGCAAAGCATGACTGAAATAAAATCTTTTCCAAAAAAAAAAAAAACACTTGGACGAGTTGTTCGATTAGTTTCTTAGTTGTGGAACGATTCGCAAATGAGGAAAGTGACCTTTAAGTTGTCGCTTTACGGACTGTTTCAGTCAGTAGAAGTTCTAGTTTTACGACGGTCATTGGGACAAGTGAGAAGAGATTGACGCTAATAAAAACCAAACTTTTCGTTGCATTTCTCAGTTTTCAACTAGAATCCTTACTTACACCCCTTACTTACAAAATAAGACACCCTGCAATTTGCCACAAATTAAAATGATTTTTATAAAAAAGTATTTCTACTTCGCATTCAATTCGAAAGCCAACCTCAGAGACGACCTTGAACACTTTGTGGTGTAGCATTTAAGGAACTCTGAAGACTTACGAGTGGGTATTCAGGCAGCTGTAAATCTTGTGCTCAGCTCAAGAATTTGTTACCATTTGGCCAGGCCATACTTCTTGTGCCCCAGCTCCCGCCTTGCATACACACGTACGTACTCTGCCCGTTCATACATCCTAAGTGTATGTCATGGCATATGCATTGTTTTCAAAATGATTTGCGGCTCTAATTTTCCCAGGAGCTGGGACAGAGCGGGGCAGGGCAGGGCAGAAGACAGTTCTAGTTGACGATGTTGCCGGAGCAGCAGAAAGTTATGCATTGTAGCCATACTTTGTCGTTTCTTAATATTTTTGTTGTTGCTTCTTTTTGCGGGTTCTGTGCCTTCGGCGCAAGTACGAGGAGTATGCCAACCAGGCCAGGCAAGTGAAATGCCACCGCAGACCACCGCATGTAGTTCCCAGTTCACAGTGTTTGCAGTTTCCACAAAGTCTTGGTTCCTGCAGGACGACTTGCTCATTTTGTGTGAGGCGACAAAACAAAGCAAAAACTTGGGCTCGGCTCAACATTTCATCTGTTGGCAAATTTATTCATTTCCCCGCCCCCGCCCTCGCCACCAGCAACACTCCCTTTGGGTCTTGTGTCATCTTTGGTATTTGAGTTGCCTAAAACATGAGCAACAAAACTTTGCCGAGTAAATTTTTAATTGAAACTCACATGGCAAGCCTTAACTCACTCGGCTCACTTTGTCACTGCCAAATT
This sequence comes from Lordiphosa collinella, assembly GCA_018904265.1. Taxonomy (NCBI): domain Eukaryota; kingdom Metazoa; phylum Arthropoda; class Insecta; order Diptera; family Drosophilidae; genus Lordiphosa; species Lordiphosa collinella. The sequence continues at coordinate 25,795 of JAEIFV010000758.1, forward strand.
TGATAATTTCAAATGGCAGACTATTTAAATATTTGATCTGCTGCTCACTTCCAGTTTGTCCCCTCTTACTTATGGCCCACTGTCTTTGGCAATTTAATTCCATTTGTCGAAATCAATTAAAATGCCCTTTCAAAATTTATCACCTGCAAAATGGACAGAGAGAAGTTTTCATTTTGGCTTTGCCTGTTGCCTTTCGAGTGCATCAATTACTCCCGGCAACTTCAACTTTGTTGCCAATGAACAAGTTTCGCTTTGGGCCCTCAACACGGCAAGAGACTTAAGTTAACAAATTCTTTTTTGCAACGGCAAAAGTTGAGGTAAGTTGTGCACAGCCAAGTTAAAAGTTTCTGCTGCTCAAGAGTTGCACTCACACACGCAGCCACACACTGATGAGGCTCACGCACACCGCGGCACACACGACAAACAAATTTTGGGATGAGCTGCATGGCTTATAGCTGGCTGAGCGATCGGTTGACACTTGGTGCGAAATGATGAACCAATCGAGCTGGTGATCATGTGGTTCCGAAAGATAGAGAGGACCGAGCGATGACCCAACAGGTTATGGGCCCAGCACGGCTTTGCAAACATCTCTATAAATAATTTTTAAATTTTTTTTTTTGTTTTGCCCTGTCCCAAACAAAATAAAATAAAATATTTAAAAGTCATTAAAACAGACATAAAAGAAAACTAATTCTTAAGGTCAGAAAAACAATTCTTAAAAGCTGAACCTTTTTTCTAATATAAAGAAAAATATTTCTCCATAATAGAGGAACCATTTTCTTAATATAGAAAACAAGTTTCTAATATAGAGACAAACTTTTCTTAGTAAGAGAAAAGGAATTCTCTTAAAAGCAGAGAAAATTGTTTAAGACAAGAGAGAGTGCATGGGGACATGTGTTTGTTGAATAAATGAGAATTTCAAATGGGGCTGCTTTTGTCAGTATACTAATATCCCTAAGCGATACCCTTTACGTAGACAATAACCGTAATCGTGACTGTTATTCGATTCCATATTAATCTCTGCTTTATATATGCTCTTTTGTTTAACCATTTTGCTAACTGACTTTGCCAGCTTAAACTATGTCGCCTGCACCTTTAGGATTTCTACAATTTCTGCATTGCGTACGACAAATATTTTTCAACAACTTCTCAATGTTGTTTGCGGCCGAGAGACAGAGACAGAAACTAAATTTACGTGCAGTTCAAACTCAAATCAGTGCACTGTTTGTCTGGCTTGCTGGGTGGCGGGGGGGCTTGGAGCTGGCCAGCGCGGGTGGTGGGTGAGTTTTGCAAATTTGCAAATGTCGTGGCTGCAGTTCTTTCTTGTTGTTTGACTTGATTTATTTGGCAAACGCGCCAAACGCATGTAAACAAGCGACAGTGCAGCTCGGCGCAGCGCAGCGCAGCGACAGGCATGTGTTTTTATATATACTACGGCCAGCTGGACATGGGCCAGCCGTCATTTTGGTCTACGCGGCGCACATAAGTAGGCAATGCTTTTTACAGAGACAAAGCGGTGAGGGGGAGTATGTGTATGTACATACATGCATACATGCAGGGCAGTTTCCGTTTCCGGGTTTGATCAAATTATAAAGGAATTGAAATGGAAGCGTGTTGAACACTTTAAGGGAATTACTGTTGCAATCATCTTCTTGAGGGGAACTTAAAGTCGATGTGTCTTCAGTTACGGATCGCAGAAGGATTTTACCCAACTTAATGGCAGTCACAAACTATCGCCATTTCCCTCCATTTTGTATACAAATTTGTTTAATTTTCTATATCAAGTTGCCAAATGGGTTTCCCTTTCTCTTTTCTCTTATCGTTGCGTTTCTCTAATGGCCTCCGAAATGAATGGCCGCCAAAGAGAGACAACAACATGCAGAAGAACAGGCTTAACGTTCATTAATCGCAGCAAATGTCAGCGCACAGATTTCTCCCTCCTGCCGCCTCCTTTTGCTACCCGCTGGCACACCAAAGCCAAATACAACAAACTATCAGAATAAATAACAAAACGTGACGTCTACGTAACGTGCCACATTCTGTGCCTCCGCGTCGGCTGCTGCTGGTGCTGCTCCTCCGCCGCCGCCGCCTCCTCGTGCTGCTTGCTGGCCACTCTATTCGCCACAATCGCCACACAAAACGAAACTTTTCAGCCACGAAAATTGCACATAAAACTTAATTAGTTTTTTTCCCCCCTTTTTCCCATTGTTGTTGTACTTCTTGTTGCTTGTTGTGTGTGTGTGTGTGTGTGTGTGCTTCGTGCCGTTTGGTCATTTTTATCATTTGCACTTAATTAATTAAGTTGTAGCATTTTTATTGCCCAACAACAAGAACTATTTAATACATGTGTGTGTGTGTGTGGAAATAACAAGTTGCAGTTGGTGGCTCAAGGGAAAAGCTTAGGAAAACCCAACGAAGTACCAAAACGGACACTAATTTTATTCCTACGACAAGTTATCAAAGATTTAAGCATTAAAATTGGAGAAAGGACTGGGACCTGGATGGTAAGTTCATACAAAAATGTCTCCAAATCGTTCTAAAGCAGCGATGTTCAGGAAGAGCGAGGATAAAAAGTGAGAGTGTATTGGTGTGCGATACCAAAGTGACACAGACCAGCTTTGAACTTCCCTGCTCGACGTCTGGGCATCGAATGCAAGCAAAGAGAGCGCTGCTTACGCTCATATGCCTGACTTCGGCATGCGCTCGTCTCGTGTGCGTGTAAATAGCCGATTGCGCTCGGCCCCTGGGGGCTATGGAGGAAAGCCTTCCCCGCTTAATAAAAGCTCCATTCATATTGTTGCTTTGTTATTAAGTTAAAAATCATCTGGCATGCCAGGCTGTAATGAAGCTGCACTAGGAATTCTTCCTGTACAACGTCAATCATGGGATTTTACTCTACAATGAGTATTGAATAAGCAGCCAGCTAGGCCCTTTGCCAGTTCATTGCTGTTACCTAACTGGAGAAATAAATATTCTATGTTTTGCACTACCAACTGATTGCGTGAATACAAGCATAGCTCTCAGCCTTTTATTGATTTATAGTGCTACACCCCCACCAGGGCATTCACGATCAGAACGATACAAGTCAATCACAGATACAATACACGAACCATGTTTCAGAGACACACAAAACATCCACATACGAATTTACAAACATTTACCAAAATTCGTCAAATTTATTTGTTAAGCTTTCTTTGTTCATTAATGTGACAGATTCTAAGGCTAGTTTTTTTGCTTGCTAAGCATTCTAATCAATGCATAGCCGTTCAACTCTGTCGGGTTCATTTGATGCAAGTTAACCATAGCTATAAACCAGATATTAATATGAATATACGAATATCGTATAGGTACATATCGGTAATACCAATTTCAGCAAGTTTGTGCCATCTGCATGTGTGACCATCTGAGGCCCTGCGCCGCTACGCATCTACTTTGTTGTTTTTTAACTCACTTCGAAGCGAGGCCCATGTGAGCTAAAACCAGTCCAATCCAGTGTAAAATGTAACACGCACCACATTCGATGTTAGGTGAGGTTTCTTTGCGATAGCCGGAACGGTGAAGATTTTTCACATAGGCAAAAAATAGGCGGTATAATTTAAATATTTAGAAACATAGTTTTTGGAATTTATTTTGTATCAACAAAGTAGACTGTGAATACAGCTTCAAAACCTTTTCCATCGGTTAGGATATGAAAAACTTCTGTGTTAGTTTATTCTGTACTAGAATCCCAAAGGAAAAACATCTCCGTAAAATTTTCACAAATATTTTATTGGAAATTTCTAGTCAGTTAACATTTTTGAATTTTACATATATTTACAATGCCGAAACGCAAGCGGTCCTCATCGCGTACTAAAAAAGGTAAACGAGGTTTGAAACAAGTGAGCCAAGAGGATGAGCCTATGGATGTAGCTGAAATGCCACCAGCGGTGGCTTCACAGAAGGGCCAACGGAAGTCCAGGTCGAAGGCCAAGGCTGCATCCATTTTAAATCAAGTGAGTATAGAATAGCTGAACAGAGGTACATTCGCTTATTTAACTTCATATTTGGCAGACCGCAACTATACAAGACGCACCAAATAATGGAACAATGATGAATGATGAACAAGGTCCACAGATCCACACAGCTCCATCCAAAATAGCGGACATGGTGGTACACATATTCTTTGTGTTGGCAGTACTATTTTCTATTTTTATTATCAACAAATCCTATGAATTAATGAAATTCTACTTCAAGTAGGAGGAGTAAAGGAGACTTAAGAAAGGTTTTGATATTTTTAAATGGGAGTTGAGTTACCCCTTGATCAGCGCCAAACACAGACACGTTTTGCCATTGGCCTGTGTGCACAGTAGGGTGCACTTTTTTAGGACAAAATTGAAAAAGAGGGCCCTAGCTGGTTCGTTTTGTAAAACAAATACAAAAATAGGGGAAGTTAACTTCGGCTCAGCCGAAGTTTTGTATACCCTTGCAGCTTCCATTGAAAACAAAAAAGTTTTTCTAACTAAAACTACTTTTCGGACCATACTTATGTGTTAGTTGATTCAGTGCAGTTCTCTGAAAGTGTCGGCCATTGCACACGGGTCAACGAGAGCTCCGTGTTGCCTTTTTCAAGGCACATGTACTTCCGCATACTTAAGAAATTAAATAATACTATTGTATCTGGTCAATACGGTTGCCAAACTTTACCAACAAAGTCATCCTCGCGGTGACAAAAGCACAAAATAATACAATCCCAAAGGATAAACAACTACATATAATTTACACAAATATTTTTATTGGGAAATTTTAATACAATGCCGCAACGCAAGCGGTCCTCTTCACTTATTAATTAAGGGTAAACAAGGGTGGAAAATAATTAAGAAGGAGGGATGGTCGTATCTGAAATAATACCACCAGGGTTAAATAACTGAAATACAGAATAGCTGAACAGAGATACTTTCCTTTATTTACTTTTATTTTTGGCTTTTTTTTTCCAAAAAAGACGCAGCGATGTTAAAGGAACTTGAGTTTGACACAAATGTCGAGCGGAGGATGACAGAACAAGAAGACCGACTGCCATCAAAAAATTAGTAATTGGAGATTGCTTGTTGACCCTTGTAGGAGTTTTCATTGCAATATATCTGATTGAGAAAGCCAATGATTTGATATCATACTACTACCTCAATTAGAGGAAGTCTGACAGGAGATTTTAAACAGCAAAATTAAATAAATGGTTTTTGAATCGTCTTAAAAGAAAGATATTGATATTTTTAAATTGGAGTTGAGTTACCCCTTGTTTCTGGGACTATGTATTCTATAGTCAATATAAAAACAGAAGTAGTAGCCATAACTTAACAAAATGGACACATTTGTAGTACAATTTCTTTATCTCAATACAGAGAAAAGAACAAAAAAGAAAAATTTGAGGAAACCTTTTGCTTATTTGCTAGTTAAATTAGTTCATTTAAAATAACAAGCCGGTATTTTAGTGCATGTGGTAAAAACGAAGACAGTAACTCCCAGTTTTCTCCATTCAGCCAACGTAACCCCAAATAGATGAGCAACATTCTCAGTTACCCGGAGGTTGCAGAGTGCGCAGTCCATATTGCTGCAGGTTATATGCGGCCTATAGTCTAGATTGTGGCCGGGTGGCTCAGCGGCTAGTGTGCGCGACCGCTGTGCAAGAGGTCGTTGCTTAGATCCTGCCTTGGAACATCTAATGAAAAGTTTTTTCTTTGAATAAACTTTGCACCCGGTCACCTCTCTCTGCTATTGGCGCCAGCTTTGTAGTAGTAAGCCATGAAAAGCTTCTCAAACTGCCGTTCGGATTCGGCGTTAAACTGTAGGTCACTTTCTCTTGTGCGAAAATTACAAGCGCACAAGCCAAGAGGATGAGAGAAGCTCGTCTTTGCCCCTTTGGGGCTGTGTCAAGCCATTTTATATTACATAGTCGAGTTTGAGCATTTCACATTTAGCGCGGCATATCATGGATATCGTTTGGATTCCGAAACGGTCAAGAAAGTAATTCAGACTTTCAAGGTTGTGGTTCAGTACCAGAGGTACACAGATTATAATAAGTTTGTGCAAAAGTATGTAACAGCCAGAAGGAAGCATTTCCGACCCTATAAAGTATATATATTCTTGATCAGCATCAACAGCCGAATCAATCAATTTTAGAGTTGTTTTTCCTTTGGGATTGCTTTTGTCACCGCGAGGATGACGTTTGGTTGGTCACAGTTTGGCAACCGTATTGACCAGATACAATAGTATTATTTAATTTCTTAAGTATGCGGAAGTACATGTGCCTTGAAAAAGGCAACACGGAGCTCTCGTTGACCCGTGTGCAATGGCCGACACTTTCAGAGAACTGCACTGAATCAACTAACACATAAGTATGGTCCGAAAAGTAGTTTTAGATAGAAAAACTTTTTTGTTTTCAATGGAAGCTGCAAGGGTATACAAAACTTCGGCTGAGCCGAAGTTAACTTTCCCCTATTTTTGTATCTGTTATACAAAACGCAATTCCAATTTTGTCCTAAAAAAGTGCACCCTACTGTGCACACAGGCCAATGGCAAAACGTGTCTGTGTTTGGCGCTGTTCAAGGGGTAACTCAACTCCCATTAAAAAATATCAAAACCTTTCTTAAATCTCCTTTACTCCTCCTACTTGAAGTAAAATTTCATTAACTCGTAGGCTTTGTTGATAATAAAAATAGAAAATAGTACTGCCAACACAAAGCACAGGTGTACCACCATGTCCGCTATTTTGGATGGAGCTGTGTGGATCTGTGGACCTTGTTCATTCATCATTGTTCCATTATTTAAATTAAGCATCGGTGCGTCTTGCATGGTTGATGTTTGATTTAAAATGGATGCAGCCTTGGCCTTCGACCTGGACTTCCGTTGGCCCTTCTGTGAAGCCACCGCTGGTGGCGTTTCATCGAAACTGGCTACATCCATAGGCTCATCCTCTTGGCTCACTTGTTTCAATCCTCGTTTACCTTTTTTAGTACGCGATGAGGACCGCTTGCGTTTCGGCATTGTAAATATATGTAAAATTCAAAAATGTTAACTGACTAGAAATTTCCAATAAAATATTTGTGAAAATTTTACGGAGATGTTTTTCCTTTGGGATTCTAGCACAGAATAAACTAACACAGAAGTTTTTCATATCCCAAACGTTGGAAAAGGTTTTGAAGCTTTTTTCACAGTCGACTTGGTTGATACAAAATAAATTCCATATAGTATGCTTTCTTAATATCTTAAATATACCGCCTATTTTTTGCCTATGTGGAAAAGCTTCACCGTTCCGGCTATCGCAAAGAAACCTCACCTTACATCAAAGACTTCTACAGACTTAAAATAAATGCGAATAAAATTTGTTAAACATTTTCCTTATTAAACTGCTTACGCCAAAACGTGTGCTTCACCAACAACTCTGGAACAGCTGCACAAACATGTCAATATGGCACCTGGGCTTCCGTTTCCGCCGACAAAACTCGTAAAAGACAATCACTCGTCAAATAGAGCAGAACCGCGCCGACGTTGAGCTAAAGGTTGATTATGGAATCGTAATTGGATGCAGGAGAGTCCCATTTCAGGTCTAACTTCGTTGACTGAAAATCGCCAGGGCACATAAAAATTAATAGCCCTGGGTCGCTGCCGTTGGTGCTGCTTCCGCTGACTCAAGTACGTGTAATATCAATAAAATTAAGCCGAGACAAGGGCCGCGTGAGCCTTGCGTGCAATCATAAAACGCGACAGTGCCAAACAATAAGCTGAAAGCCTCTTACATGTATTTTTATGCTCCTGCTGGCTGCAGCCAGCCGCCAGGCAGTCACCGTGTCGCTTCTAATGCGACTTGAAAAGTCAACGACATCCGCCACGAAGGGACGTGGGACGCGGCACAGGCAAAAAGGCTTCTAAACGCGGCGCGTCATTGTTTTGCCGTCAAGCCCAAACCCAAACGCAAACCTGAACCAGAACCAGAACCCACTTTGCAGCAAGTGCCAAAGCCAACGCCAACGCCGGCGATGTCGTTGATAAGCAGGTGGTGTGGATGGGCGGCACAGTGGGACAAACGCACCGTATAAGGTTTGTTTTCAGTTCAGGCACATGTCGTTGGAGTGTTAGGCACTGTTGCTGTTCTTGTTGTTGTCGCTAGAGTGCTGCTTAAATATGAAAAACTAACTTGCAGCTGCTATTCACATTTTCCTGCACTTGACACTAAATTCACTTTGGCCAAGTAGGTGCTCCGTGCACTTGAAGCGCACTTTCGCTTGGCAACAAGCGACCTACCCCCTCAGCCCACCCCTACCACACACACACACACGTGCGTGTGTGTAGACGCTATGCTGCTATGCAGGTGCAGCAGGTACATATATTTATTTTATTACTTAAATAAATTACCAAATGGTAGTCGGTTAACCAAAGCCAAATGGACACCCCAACCCTCCCCTCCCCGCCCCACCACAGCACTCCCTACCATTGCCCCGGCTGCATAGTTGAGGAGCTTAGCGCATAATATATTGTTGCTATTCTGCAGCCGTAGCTACTGGAAGCCAGCAATGGCAACAATGTTGGCCACTAACTGGCGACTGGTGACTGCCAAGTGACGCATTATGTGGCCCAGGAAGCGAATACTAAGAGAGCAAAAGAGACAGAGGGGTAAAGATAGAGGGGAAAAGGTGGCAACAGAGAATGCGAATCCCCGATCAATGTGTTTGTGTGTGTGCCGAATGGTACACAGATAAGGTCAACTAATGGATTAAAGTTGGTACACAAATGATAAAACAAGGCAACAGTTTACTAAACTGGTGCACACGAAGTAAAGTGCAGTTTCTTAGCTTTCAAATAAAAAATCCCAAATATTTCTTAGATTTTTTTAAGCCCAGATTTACCATTTTGAATACGTGTGTTCAAAATGACCATAGTTTGTAGCGCCCTTAGATATGCAATAGAAGTAGCTGAACATTTTCATAAGAATGCAACACAAAAGTCTAGCCAACTGTTGTGATTTTGCATAGCATATTTTTGGGCAGTTGATTATTGAATCATTTTAAGCTATCAGCTCACGCACGTTTCGTGTTTTGTTTCACTGTCAAACATCTTCAGTTTGGTCTATAATTTAACCATGAATCATCTTACAAACGAACAACGCTTGCAAATTATTGCATTTTATTATCAAAATGCGTGCACTGTTAAGAAAGTTCATTGCGCGCTTGTTCCATTTTATGGTCAGTTTTATCGACCCACTGAAGCGGCTATTCGGGCTATTGTGACTAAATTTCGAACCAAATTTACATTGTTGGACATTAAACCACCAACACGCTTACGTAGAGTGCGAACTGAAGAAAATATCGCAGCTGTATCGGCCAGTGTTAATGATGATCATCAATTATCGATTCGTCGCCGTTCGCAGCAATTGGGTCTCTGTTACTCAACAACGTGGAAAATTTTGCGGAAGGATTTAGGTGTGAAGCCTTTCAAAATACAGCTGGTGCAAGAATTGAAGCCGAACGACCTACCGCAACGTAGAATTTTTGGTGAATGGGCTCTTGGAAAGTTGGCCGAAGATCCACTTTTTTTTACCGAAAAATTGTGTTCAGCGACGAAGCACATTTTTGGCTCAATGGGTACGTAAATAAGCAGAATTGTCGATTTTGGAGTGAATATCAGCCAGAAGCATTGCAAGAGCTACCAATGCATCCAGAAAAAGTTACAGTTTGGTGCGGTTTATGGGCTGGTGGCATCATTGGACCGTACTTCTTCAAAGATGATGCGAATCGTAACGTAACTGTGAATGGTGAGCGCTACCGTGAGATGATATCCAACTTTTTTTTGCCCAAAATGCAAGAGCTTGACTTGCATGACATGTGGTTTCAACAAGACGGTGCCACCTGCAACATAGCACGCGCAACAATGGACTTATTGAGAGGCGAGTTCGGTGAACATTTTATTTCACGTTCGGGACCGGTCAATTGGCCGCCTAGATCGTGCGATTTAACGCCTTTAGACTATTTTTTGTGGGGCTATGTTAAGGCTCATGTCTATACAGACAAGCCCGCTTCAATTGACGCATTGGAAGACAACATTGAAGCATTTATTCGTGAGATACCGGCCGAAATGTTGGAAAGAGTATGCCAAAATTGGACTAAGCGGTTGGACCATTTGAGGAGCAGTCACGGTCAACATTTGCATGAAATAATCTTCAAACATTAAACTATATGGACCGTACTATCGATTCAAATAAAGATTTCATGCATTTTTCTAAATTTTATGTGTTTTTTTTTTGAAAAACTTTCCTATAGCTCTTAAAAAATCACACTTTATACTCTAGATCAGCATCAACAACCAAGGTGATTGATCCATGTCAGTCAGTCTGCATGAACGCACGGATTTTTTATACAAATATAGTAATCCGCATTATTTATCGATCTTCAAAGTTTGGAAATGATCAGATGGACGATAGTCTATTTGTAAGCAGCACCGTATAATCAACGGTAGCAACCGTGATGCGCATCACTTCAGTTCAAGTACAGTTCGTGTGGCGACCAAATTAAAAGGTATCCTCGTAGCCTCTTAGAGTACGGAACAAGAAATATTAAGATCCAAGAAATAACCAGCGCAGAAGGGTTGAAATTGTGCAGTCAAGTACTATTTCACATAAATATTTATTTTAAATTTGCCTTCTCAAGCCCATTCATTTCAAACCTCTATCTTTTACCATCTCTGAGATCAGTTTGTGTATACGGACAGAAGGGACGGACGGACGACGGCGGACGGACGGACGGACTGACAGACAGACATGGCTAAATCGACTCGGCTGTTGGTGCTGATCAAGAATATATATACTTTATTGCGTCGGAGATGCTTTCTTCTGGCTGCTGCTAAAAATGGTTTCCCTACATGAGCGCAAGCCTTAAAAGTTTTTGTTGAATTTAGTTTTTAGATTTTTTTAATGTTGCATCTTTGTTTGCTTGTATTTCATCTTTTATGGTTTTTTTTTTTTTTAAAATTTTCCGAAATAATTTTTTTATAAAACTTTTTGAAAAAATTTTTCTCTAGTTGGCTGTGGGAAATACATTGACTTTCCGTTTGTCTGAACATATTCAGTTTTTATTGAAACACAGTCGAAACAAGACAAAAAATTAGTTTTAATAGTTTCTATTTCTTTGTTTTTTAAGAAAAAATTTATCATTATGGAAAATACCAAACATAATCCGCCGTGCACTTCTATTACGACTGACGCAGTACTGACATATCTTCGTAAAATTTGTGAACCGGTGGACTTGAGCAGAATAATGGCAGACATGTTAAAGCCCACTGTGGATGAACAAACCAAGTCAGAGCTAAAAGTATCATTGCGAACATTAGTTCGCACCGGATTGGTGATCGAGACACATAAACATTTTTATTCATCGACTCTCGCGGATGATTTAATTGCTCAGGGGTTGTTATCCGAAGATGATACGGATTCTGACTCCAGTTGGCAAACCATCGAGTCGGATGATAGCGAGTCAGATGATAAATCGGAAATGGAGAAGAAAGAAAGTAAGGATCACCAGGTGGATAGTTTTGTCTCAGAATAAGGAAGTTGATCTAAATTGTAAAGTATACATACTAATATTCAGTAAGAAGCTTACTTATTGCTTTCAATTCCATTACCATTCTAGGTGGCCATTCACATTAAAGCTGTTTTAACTACAAACTTTTAGGTTCCTGTACGTCATACATATATTGAAGACGTCGTATAATAAATCAAAATTTGCCGAACAATTTTATTTCTTCACTTATTTTTCTGCTTTGGATCTATTTTCGCTGGAGGGATACTCTCTAAACCAAGATTGTTGTCTCGAAACAAAGATGAAACGCTGTGAAAACTATTTTCTGAATTTTAGACTAGAAACAACTATCTTAGATACAGAAGGCTTCTACTACTAAACTATATGGACCGTACTATCGATTCAAATAAAGATTTCATGCATTTTTCTAAATTTTATGTTTTTTTTTTTTTTGAAAAACTTTCCTATAGCTCTTAAAAAATCACCCTTTATAATCGCCGGGTATATTTCCTTATAATTGTTTTGGCATGTACGATATTCAGAACATTAATAATCTTACACAAGATTATTGTAACGAAAGAACCAAACTATCTGCTGTCCAAGTTACAATTTGCTGCCTCTTTGAGAATACAAAAGTAAATTTTCCCCCGATTTAAGCTTCTTCATACTTGCTATATCCCATTTTCCAAGTCACTCAAAAACTATTCAAAGCGGAACGCGTTTTAAAAACTGCAAGAAACCCAATTATGTATAAAATATCTAAACGAGAATGTAAAAATGGGCCAAAGCCGAGCTTCTCTCAATCTCTTGGCTTGTGTGCTTCTAATTTTTGCACAAGAGAAAGGGACCTACAGTTTTACGCAGAATCCGAACAGCAGTTTGAGAAGCTTTTTCATGGATACTTACTTCAAAGCTGGCGCCAACAGCTAGCGAAGGTGACCGGGTGTATAAGTTCTTAAGGGGCACACCTAGTGTGAAATTTCAAAAAAAACGATTTTTCTTTTTTTTTTCATATTTCGGTAGATTACACCTTTAAAAATAACATATTAAAATTTCAAATCGATATCTCAAATAGTTTTTGAGTTATAGCAATTTAAAGAGCAGCCGCTCGGCAGCTAGAGAGACGATCATTTTATCTTTAAACGCGTTTTTCTCGAAACAGCATTTTCCGAATTTGCTGCAGTGATTACTCAAAAACAAATGATCCGATCACTATCGAATTTTTTTACATGTTCTATATATAGTTCTCCGTACAATGACCTATCGGTTTTTGATTTGATCAAAAAATCGAATTTTGGCGGGCCAAAAACGACCAAAATTTTGGGGTAAAATTCGACTTTTTTTTTTAAAACGCCGCCATATTGTCAATTTTTTTGATTTTTTTTATCGTAGGTCATTGTACAGACAATATTATCTAGTTTAACGAGAATTTTTTTTTTTTATTTCATCCACGGAGAAGGCCGGAATCACTGCAGCAGTGAAGGAACTTTTTTTTCGCGCCGTTGGAGATCGACTATAACTTAAAAAATATTTAATTTTTTTCTTCAAAAATTTCACTGTATATTCTTGAAACATGTATAAATATATTCTTAAAATTTTGAAATAATTGATAAAGTAGTTTTTTTAATAAAAATTCCCAAAAATCACCTTTTTTTAGGCCATCACACTAGGTGTGCCCCTTAAAGAAAACAATTTTTCCTTAGATGTCCCGAGGCGGAATAGAACCGACGACGTCTTTTACAGAAGGCACACACTACCGCCTGAGCCACACCCGGCTACAACGATTATGTAGACACCTAAATTTTCGTGTGGTATTCTTATTACTGTGTGAAAATTGCAGAAGTTAATTAAAAATACGTTCGTTTTTTTAGGTCGTGTAACATTTGCCTTTGTCCAAGCAGCAATGAATGAAGCAGCAAGTAGTTAATCTACATGCCACGTATAATTTTCTGTTTTCTACATGAGGATTGCCGTTTCTACACGTCGCGTGTAGCTAATTTTGATTTCTCCGTGTACATTTGAACATTTACTATGGCAGTCGGCTTTCTCACTTGGTATTGCAAGGTTCGATCCCTGTCAGACTTACCTTTCATCTGAAACCACTCAACATTGCGCACAAGAACAAAAAAACGCTCCCACCTGGCTTTCAAATCTTACGTATATTTTGTATTTGTATCTGTTGTGTTTTTGTTTTTCTCTTCTATTTACAAATGAATTCCATTTCTGGTATATTTATGTAAGTCAATTTCAAAATTTTCAACTGTTTCTCAAATATTCTTTAGTTATCGGTATAAACTGGTATTATCTTCTGGTATATATGCATATAACTGTATGTATATATGTATAATGTATCCATTTGATTACATGCCATATATGTATGTAAAATTGAAAAAAAAAAGGAATGTGCCACTACAGCTGACTCCTTATCCATAGTAGGGAGCCTGAGTGGGATAGCCCTTGGCACCGCCCGAGGGAGAAGCGTCACTGGCGCCATCGCGCGGAGCACGGTTCTCGCTGAAGAGGCCACCAAAGTTCTTGGAGCTGAAGATATCGCCTAGACCGCCGCCGCCGCCGCCGCCACCACCATGATTCGCATTGGCACCGCCGGCGCCGCCACCACTGAGCAGGCTGCCCAAGAAGCTGCTGGCACCACCGCCTCCAGCGCCATTATTGCCGCCGCTACCGCCGCCAGACAAGACCGAGCCCAATAAGCCGCCCAACAGATTGCTGCCGCCGGAAGAGGAGCCGCCACCACCCGCCGCCGCCGCCACCGCCATAGCCGCCACTGGGCTGATAGCCACCGTTCGCAGCTGCACCACCATTTCCATTGTTGCCGCCAGCGCCTCCGCCCTGTAGCTGTTTGGCTATTTGGCCTGCAATGATGCCAGATACCGCTTGACTCACAGCCGGATTGGAGAAGAAGTTGGAGAAGAAGCCGCCCTGTTTGTCCTTGGGCTTCTGGCCATCAGCACCACCACCACCATAGCCCGGCGCTGGTGGAGTATAGCCGGGTACTGGCGGTTGATAGCCACCATTAGCTGGAGCAGGTTGATAGCCGCCACCGTAGGGATTATAGCCACCCGGTTGCTGCGGGGGTTGATAGCCGCCTCCATAGGGATTGTAGCCGCCGCCGCCGCCTGCACCACCCATTTGATTGGGATTGGGATTAGGTTGGGGTAGCGTGGGATAGAGACTATGACCGCCAGCCGAGAAGCCACCACCATATCCACCACCACCATTGTTATGGCCGCCACCGTAGCCAGCACCACCGCCCGCATCCGCATCCGGCAGCGGGGCACTGGGTGAGTTGGGCGCAAAGGAGTTGTGGGCACTGCCGCTGGTTATTTCTGTTGTTGTTGTGCGAGCAGTTCGGGGTTAGCCACAAACAAAAACAAAAAGCGCACAGAAAATGAAAAGAAAATACATAAACGCAGAAAATTAGATGAAAGTCAAAAAGCGAAAAGCAAAAAATGTTTGGAAAACGAAATGAAACGGGCTTCCGGGACTAACATAACTGTGTTAGATTAGCTTAGTATTTAGTATTGGTTTTTATGGTATAATTCGATTTTGATTAATTTAATAATTGCCTGGCACACTTCAAGGCTGAGCATTTCGAAGGGGAAAACTACATATATTTAGCTTGACCAACTGCTTACTTTCAACCAGAATCTACTCGACAGGCTTAGTCGGCATAAACTCTTCTTTGTGGTTGTTTTTAATTGACAAAAGGTACAGCAATAAGTACAATTTGCTTGCTTAATAACAAATGAAACAAACTACATAGTAGTTTGGGTCATTCCATGCGAACTCAGGCAGATCAAGTTTATTTTCAATTTCGGCCACGTCCCCTCCCGTCCCCGCAATATATAAAAAACGTCATATTTCCTACAGTTTTGTAGATAGAAGGTTCGAAGGAAGTATTCTGGATGCTTTACCGATCCGCTGAAGGAATTTTAAAGATCGGATGAACGAAATTTGAGGTAAGTATAAGAAAAACCAACAATTATGGGCAGCACCGATCGCAACGGTGATGGGCAGCACTTCACAGTTACAGAGTATGCTATAGTCGGGCTTGACCGACTTTCTTTCTTGTTTCTTAAGGGGGAAAACACTTTGCGGAAAAAAAATTTTCGATTTTTTTTTTTTGCATATTTTTGTAGCTTGGATATTCAAAAATATCCCCCTAAAAGGATTTTCAAAAATTCGAAATAGTTTAGAAGATACAGTCCTTTTAATGACCCAAAGTGACCCGATTTGCCTAGCAACTGCAAACTTTAAACGCGTTTATCTCGAAACCACGTTTTTCAAACTGGTGGCCACGATTCAGAGGAAACCAGTGGACCGATTTTGCTCCGGAAGGGCTTATACGACGCAGAATTGTCGTCGCTATCGTTCGGCCCTCCAACTTTTAGATACCTATATTTTAAGTGTATTTTTTTTACACAACACTACAAAAAAAAGGCAAAAAAATTTTTTTGTTTTCAAATGTCCGCCATTTTGTCAAAAAAATTTTCAATTTTTTTTTCGGAGGGCCGAACGATAGCCACATTAGTTCTAAACATAACCGCATTTTTCTTTTTTTTTCAAATCATCCCAAGTGCTGCAACCATGGTCACCATGTGGGCACCTTTTTTTATTTATCATTTTTCGGAGGCCGATAACTTTTTGAACGGCCCTCATATTGACAAAAAAAAATTTTGTATTTTTCTTTCATTCATTAACTATTTAATAAAAAAAAAAAAATAAAAAATCTCTTAAACTTTTTTTCTGGAATTTTTTTAAAAACCATCTACTTTTGCTCATCGCAAAGTGTGTTCCCCCCTTAAAGAAAAGAAAGAAAGTTGCGCCGCAATCAGCACGAGCTGAGTTCTGGTTGAAATAGGTTGCCATATTCTCTTCATAGGAAACATAGTTTAGCCCCTTTCGAAATGATCAGCCATGCTTAAGCCCCGGTCCATGTTCTGATTAAAATCTACACAACTTTGAGTTTGTTTTTCGTATTTTTGTTCGTAGCTTAGTTTATAAGTCTTCGCTGTCTATAAATATTTAAGGCTATATACAACTGGTTGGTTTTTTATGGTTTTCTTGTCCCACTTCTTCCATATAGTTTTAGTAAATACTTGAATACTTATGCACATAATATTACTTTTGTTTAATTTTAATTATTATTTTTGGTTTGCCTTTGCCCTTTATGAAAGTTGTTGTTGTTGGTTTTTAGTATTTTCATGCATATTAAATCTGAATAAAGAAATGCTTTAATACTGTTAGTTGAGTTGCAAAAACTTTTGTGGTGTGGTGGGGGTTGGGTTTGGGTTTGGGTTTGGGAGTTTAAACTTAAAACCAAATACAAACGGACGGAGTTAATGCATACATATATATAATATATTTATATTCATGTTGAAATATTTGAGATGTTATTTTTTGTTCGAGTTCCTTGGATTTTTTTTTTTGAGACTCAACTAAATGGAATTGAAAATGACACAATTTGGATTAAATATTGCCTTAAGGACTTTACAGTGAACATTTTTGTAGTAGTTTTTGTTGTTTGCTTATAAGTTTGTTTGTTTGTTTTTGTGGGCTTTTCTCTTTTTGTTTTTTTTTTTTTGACAACTATTGGCAGTTGTTGTTGTTGTTTGTGTTGTTGCCTGCTAAATGCGTATTTTTGATTTCCAGTTTTTCGTTCTGCTTAAATGTTAAGTTTATTTTGCAAAAAAAATGTTTAAAAAAAAGAGCGCACTTTGTGCACTTTTCCAACTCTTTCCATCAGTTGCTTATTATGCCTTTTGATTGACTTGATATCCTGTATCTACAAACTAGAGGGGATCCTGGGGATCGTCAGCGACAGCAGCAGCAGCAGCAGCAACAAAAACCGCAAACTCGTAGCATCCACAAAAATGAAATTAACATCAAAGTCTAGTCTCGTCCATGTGTGCGTGTGTGTCCTGCGGCCAAAATTCTTCTCTGACTCTGACCAGAGGCTGCCTGTCTAAGCCCGAAATTAAATTCCAATTTAATTGAGCTGCAAAAAACAGGCTGTCCCGAGAGAGTGAGACAGAAAGCTAGACCACACAAATGAACTCACACACACACACACACACACAATATTAAATTGAAATTAAGTATACATCGTGTGGCACAAAAAGCTGCAAATGCTCAAAGAAAACGCTTAAAGTGATGAACTAAGCAATGAACAGGGAGCTTAATAGGCAAAATAATAAGAATTTAGAACCTTTAGTCTAGGTTGTTACTGTTCTTAACTAGAAAATCATCTGGTGCCCTGTATACAGGGTGTTGCACTTCATGTTTGAGTATGCTCATGGGGTATATATTAACATAGTTTGCTTATTTTGCAATTGTTGTGTGCAAATACAGGGTGTTAACTTTGTTGATAGGCCAAAAGTGGCAAATAATTAAATTTCAAACTTTAGTATTGAATCTGACTAACAGATACAGAGTTTTTGTTTAATGAATGTGCATCTGAATTTAAAAAGGAAGCCAAAAAATGCAAAATATTTTAATTTAAAAGCTATTTTTGTTTGTCAATTAAAAATAACTGCATACCCAATAGACGCAGCATTTTCAAGGGCGTAGGCAGGATTTGGATTATGGGGGCAGAGCCTTAAATTGTTTCAGAGGTATTACTGTGATCAGGGCTGCAAACCGGTTTTGAACCGAAACGGTTCGAACCCGGAATTCCGACTACTAATTTACTGTGAACCGAACCTTGAACTGAACCTGTTCCGAACCTACAGTTGCGGTTCGGTTCAACAAAAAACAATTGTGACCTACTGCCTAGCAACTTTTTCTGTTATCTGGTCGGTTTTGGGCAACTGAGTCTTAAAATCGTCAGAAAAGTTTAATTAAAAAATCGTGATAAACCTTCAGAATTACTTATAAAGTCCCCAATAGCCCCTGCCTTTTTAAGATCTTCGACTTCAATGCTTTGAAATGATTCACAAAAACAAGAGTTTAACAATACATTGGTAATATTTTTCAGATTACGAAATGAAATTGAACTTAACAGTAAATTATATTTTGAATATTCCCATGTGATCTACGCTGACTTTGTGGTGTTGTTGTTTACGGCTTTAAGGTGGTCGTGTAGGGGAAGTAAAAGTACTAAGTATTGAGTACTATAAATTGAGTACTGAGTATTGAGTGCTTAGCATCGGATACTGAGTACCATATACAAAGTATCGAGAATTAGTATCGAGTACTTAGTATTAAGTACTAAGTATTGAGGTCTTAGAATCGAGTGCTGAGCTTCAAATACTTTGTATCGAGTACTTGATATCGAGTACTTAGTATCAAGCACTAAGAACCGAATACAGCCTAATCGGGTAGTGAGTATCGAGTACTTATTATCGTGTACTTAGTATAAAGTTCTTAGAATCGAGTATATAGTACTTAGTATCGAGGACTTAGTGTCGAGCACTGAGTATCGAATTCTGAGAGTCGAGTACTTGGCATCGCATCGAGTATGTCGTGTCGAGTACTTAATATGGAGTACTATTATCACTGGCCGGAGACCTACAGCTTAACGCCGAATCCAAACGGCAGTTTGGGGAGCTCTTTCAAGGCTAGTTACTTCAAAGCGGGAGTGTAAGTTTTTCAAAGAATAAACTTTTCATTAGATGTCCCGAAGCGGGAATCGAACTCACGACTTCTTGCACAGCGGGCGCACATACTAGCCGCTGAGCCACACTCTGATTGATTAACTGTAAATAAGACACAAAAACGTAGAAAATGGCTAATTTGGCCATAGGAAAATAGAGTGTTTCTGAGACTAGAAACCTAGGAATTGGAAGGTTTTAAGCCGTCGGTACGGACTATAACACGAATTATGGATAAAGGAAATGAAAGGGTAGTTGCTACGTGATCAAACTGTTCGATGATATAAACCGAACCATACCATTATCTTTAGCGATTTTTGGCTCGGCTTTGCAAACTCAAATCTACCTAGGTATACACTAGCTCGTGGTTCGGCTTACGATCACGTGTTAGGTGTTCGTTCCGGTTTGGTTTGGTTTCAATTTATGGTGCTAAAGCTACAAACTAGGGGAAGGTAGGGTGTTGTGATCATAGTAAGGTTTTTCGTCATTATTTTTCATTCCCTAAATTTGGTATTAGAGTTAAAAGATGAAAGTAACTTTGCTCATCATTAGTTTTTGGAATTTTTTGGGGTTTTTCATATCATTATGAAAAAAGCTGTTTTTTGACATTTCGAAAAAAAAGCTGTAATTTATTTTTTTTTTTTGGGGCCAGTATTTGGATGGCTCACAACACCCCATGGCTCAGACCCCATTTTCCTCTACTTTGATAAAGGACACAGTTTTGAAGTCAGAATCTGTGGATTTTAATTGTTCTTTTTTGCGTCCAATTTAAACCTGAATCGAATCACAAAAATAGCTGATCAGTTAGGAGACTTCAACGACTTAAGCTGCATTCTGGCGGAAGACAGCCCGCCAAGTGAGCTCCGTACCGAATCAGTACTGAAATTAGCCCTGATTCGGAACAAAATAAACATGACTGCCCTCATTTGCTTTTTGCTTATGAATACAAGCAGGTCTTTCTTTCAAGACGTTTACTATTCAGGCATGAATCAAAGGGAGTTAAACTGTACTGGAATCACTCATGAGCTGAAGTTGTTTCTAATAATTATGCCTAATTATGAATTAGCTATTCCAACATACACTTCATAAAACGTTGTACAGAAAGTAAGTTCTATAGCAAAGAATGATCGATTACAAACCAAATTAATAGACTTTTTTCGCACTTTGTCTTTTATCTAAGCAAAGTTTAGAAAAGGCCCAGATTTCCCCAGGATTAGGCATATGACTAAATTTTAGAATCAAATTTACATGGTCCTACCCGTCGCGACGGGGGGACGTTTGTTTGGCATATTTGATGTAACTTTTGTGTTATAAGTTTTAGTTTTAGTTTAGTTTTTGCTTCATTTATTTACAGCAGATGCTTATGCAAAGGAGACAGTTAGTACAAGAGAAGCTTCTTAGCAGTTTTGCGCTTGATTGATTTAGTATGCAACGTAGTAAATGAACCCCTGCAAAGAAAAAATACGCTACATATTACAGTTTTTCTTCAATAAAGGCGAAAATTAAAGTCAGACGGCAGAATATGTGAATAGTGTTTATGCTCCTGATACGGAAACAGCCAACCATGCGCAATTACGGTTTCATTGATTCAGTTCCGGTAATTTTGAGAATTGCTGTCTGAAGGAAGGAATCGCTCAGAAGCGGCCGACTTAGGAGTTGTCTTTCATCACCCCACACACTTCGTTAGTTACTCGTCAGGAGTTCTGGGAGTTCGGTTGGGAAGTTCTTATGAATCCACCATATAGTCCGGACTTAGCACCAAGTGATTACTACCTGTTCCTGTCTATGGCGAAATCGGATCATTCTATATATACTAAATAAGCCCTTAAGGTAGCTGGTAGGGTAACTGCCCCCTTCCTTCCTCCTGCGTATGCCCTTGGTAGCTATTGGGTTACCGCATTTCAAATTTTAATTTTCATTTGGAATGCTAAGCCTTTCGTACAATGCTAATGAGTTGCTTTTAATGGGTGTCTTATTTAAGTTCAGTGGGAAAATTCAGCGGATTATTGAAACTTTTTGTTGTCTGATTTAAATCTTATGTAAAAATCTTTATACTGAGTGTCTGACATTGAGCTGGATTATATCAAGCTGCAGTGTAACTCTCATTTCACCTGGTGATCCAAATAACCCTACAGCTTAAAAAGGTTGGTCGTCGCAGGTGACTCATAAATTTCAAAGATAAATTAATGAATATGCTTAAGTATGCAAATATTCCAACAGTTTTACGTGTATATACAGGGTGTTTAGCTAAATGTTTTCCTAGATTGCAGCCAGATGCCTTTTATTTAGGTAAATTAACAAATACAGGGTGCTCCAATCATATTATTATGTTTATACAGGGTGTTTGACTTAATGTTTTCTCTAAAACAAGCTTATAATTTATAATTTTTTGCATTTAAAGTGAAACTGAAACTTTTGTTAAAGTCAACAAGCAAATTACAAGGAGCTGCAATCAAATTTTTATGCTTATACAGGGTGTTCCAAAAACTTTACATACTTAAACAGGGTGTTCGATTTAATGATTCCTCAAATACAAGTTCATAATTGTCAATTTTTGCACTTAAAGTGAAACTGCGGCATTTATTGATGTGATTAGGCAAATTACAGGGTGCTTCGTAAGACTTTTTATGCTTAAATTTACAAAAAAAATTTCAAATTCGAATGAAATTCATAAAAGTATGCAAATATAGGGTGCTTTGAACAACTGTTCACGCCAATACAGGGTGTTCGGCTTAAAGTTTTCTTTGTTTAAACAATTTTTACATTGCATTTTTTCATGCCCATACAGGGTGTTCAGCTTAATGTTTTTTTAAGTTGAACAATTTATGCATTCAAAGTGAAACTGCTGCTTTTATTGAAGTAAATAAGCAAATTACAGGGTGCTTCGTACAACTTTTTAAGCTTAGATTTGCAAAATGGAAACTTCCTTTGATTCTATTCAAATGAAATTCATAGAAGTAAACAAATATAGGGTGCTTTGAACCACTTTAGCTTGATGTTTCCTTAAATTGAACAATTATTTGGATTACAAGTGAATCTGAAATATAGGGTGCTCCAAGTAACTTGGTTCGTTGTGCTGCTGCTTACCCTCCGCTGACCCTCCCCCTTTTTGCATCGTATCTTAGACTAAAGCCCTTTTAAAATCAAGCGAAATCAAATTATATTAAAAATTGCTTTAAAAAAAAAAAAATATTTGAAAATTTTCAGTTTAGCTCCGTCATCCTTTCCTGTAGAGTCCTTTTCCGCTTAGACATCACCATCTTATTACGTGCGTCTATTCAGCAGCAGCAGTGCCCACAGCATGGCCGCCATTAGAGAGCCAAGGCTCTGTGTGGTCGCCGCTGCCGAGGGATGCGCCTGGGTCTGGCGATTGTAGGGATTCTGTTGATTCTGATTCTGGTACTGTGGCGGCGGTTTGTTGTACATGTTCGCATTCTGATGGTGCTGATTCGCATAGCCCTGAAAGTTGCTGCCATAGGGAGCCAGACCGCCTCCGCCGCCGCCCAGTATGCCCAATGTGGAGCTGGGCATGGCGCCGCCGCCGCCGCCACCGCCGCCCGGGGGGCCGCCCGTGCCGGAGGGGCTGCCTCCGTAGAACGGGAGCTGGCCAAACACGAACGGTGGATTGTAGGGATTCACCGGCTGCAGGCCATGCATGGGATAGCCGGGATTGAGGACGCTACCTGGATGATTGGGTTGGGGGAATTGTTGAAACGAGGGCGCTACCGTGGGTGAGTTGTATGGAAAGATGGGCATATTGGGTATGACGGGCATGTGATGCTTGGCCCCAAACACATAGTGCGGATCGATGATGCCCGTGGAGGAGGCGCCCGCGGCTCCATTATTGCTATTGGGCTCAACCGCCTGACCATTATTGTTAGATGACGCTGGCTGATGATTGGAGGTGTAAGTGTTGAGCGTTGGATTGGATGAGGCGGGTGCAAAAATGTTATTCTCTGGTCCCGTATTAAGGCTGGATCCTGTTTTTGTCAAGTTTTAGTAAGCATGTGAGAGTGAAGAGTAGAGAGCAGTATGTGGTTTAGTCGGGTTGGGGGTCAGTAACCATAGAATACACTGCCAAGCATGCGGCAAACTAAGTGAGAGACTAGGAGAACGAGAGCGTGAACTCCCTAAGCACAAATGGGGCGATGGGGTTGGGCAATGAGCGAAAGGTTGAAAGAGTGAGAGTGATTGAGAAGGCTGAAGCTGTGTGTAGTAGGTGTAGGGTGTGATCGCCTTACATAAGTAGGTACATAAATACATACATACGAGTACATACATAAAAATCAAACGAGCCTCTGCTCCTCCGCCACACATAAAAACCAAAATATGCAAATTTTCCGACTACACTTTTCTCCCCTCCCCTCTAATCAAATGAATGAAAATCATAAAATGAAAAGGTAAACTTAAATACCTGACGGATTAACCGACGGTGCCGCCTGATTGTTGGAGCTCGATGAAGAGGAGCCGGTCTTGCGCTTGCAGGTGGGATAGTTGCCACAATCCTTGCCATCGCGTTGATTATAACTGCACGAATCGCTGGTGATCACACACTCCTCGCTGGGCAGGCAGCCAATGTCGCCGCATCCGCGTCCATATTCTTTACAACAACAAAAACACAAAATGGTTGGCCAAGTTGGGGATGGGATTTGTTTGGTTGTTTGTTTGGTGGGTTTTGGTTTGGGTTTTGTTAAAAAAAAAAAGCAAAAAACGAAATAAAAATTATAACAAATATTTGGAGTTCGGGGTAAAGTTTCAGAGGATGATCAGTAGTTGATGTGAAATTGATGAGATCATGAATACTTAGATTAAGAGTTCAGGTTGGAAAACAACAACACGCACAGTTTGAGAGACATAGACAGAGCGTGCCATCTCAGATACATACAAAAATACAGGGTGATGTGTAGAAATTACAAAAAAAAAAACAAAAAAAAACGAACACACACACACAACATAACGTGGAGTTAGCTTCACGAGGGGTTTGAAAATGGTAAGAAAATGCCAAGAGCTCACTTTGTCTACCCTACTTCGGTGTTCAGTAGAGAAAACTATTTTAAACCGGAAACAAAGGGATCCAATTACCATTCTCTGAACTCGACCATAATTTTAAAAAATTTTTGACTCTTTTTAATTTTTACATTAAATACCCGAAAATTGAAATTTTTTTTTTGACAAAATGGCCGCCATTTTAATTTTGTCAAAAAAATCACAAAATTAAAGAATTACATCTAAACTGAATTATAACCCCGTTTTTTTCATAAAATTCGGACGCTACCGGAGACCTCACTGGCCGCCAGTCACGACACCTTTTTTTTCACCACCAACTTTGAATCTTATTACTTTTTAAACCAAGGCAAAAAAAATTTTTATTTACTTTGAACCTTTTGTAATACAATAAATAAAAAAGTTTTCAATAATATTCTTTGCGTTTTCAAATAAGAATTTTTTAAAAGAAGAAAAAACCAAAAATTTTCCATGAAGAAAGCATGCCTTACCGAAGGAACACAAGCCAGCATCCTACAAGCCACTCTGTAAGCTGAACACCACGGGAAAGCTCTTAGAAAGCATTATCCACACGAGTATAGAAGCTGCAATCGATAGCTACTTATCTCCGATAAATTGAAACCCGAAATAGCTCCTTTTATCGAAACATTCACTTCGGGACAAACCGTAATCGAAATTCATTTCGGTATAATCGCTGTTTAAACAAAGTGCAACCGTAGTTTTTATGCAAAAAATTGAATTCTGAACTATCTATTGATTCTTTTTGCTTAATAATTTTGTTGCACAAAAGTTGAAACATATTTCTAATCTCAAAAAACCGTTTTAAGTTATTTTTTCACTTGGTATTTTCAAACCCCTGTGAATACCCCAAACACAAAAAAGAAAATCTACTTTCTACTTACTCGAATAGGCCTCCACTTTATGGCAATTGCTTAGAACCATCAATGCTACCAAAGGTAGCAGCCAGTGCATCTTTCTCATTCCTGATGCCAAGCCCATTCTCACCACCAGATTTTCTGCGGCTGCTGCAAAAAGAAGAATAAGTAGAATAGACATATTAGTTTTTTCCTAGTGAACAAAAGTGGCAGCTGATTTATATAGCCTGTGTCGTACAACACATGTCCGATTATAATTTAGCATTGGGGGGAGGGAACCAAAAACCATTGCCAAAGCCAAGTTTATTTATCACATTGACAGCTGGCTCAAGTTCATTGCGGTTTCGGGATGCGCCATAGACCAAATGGCGTCGCAATTTGTTTGGCCAACAAAGGCCAGACAAAACGCCCACAAAATGCCGCAAAAAGTTGAGAAATTCTTGGCCCCACTCCACACAGTTCGCTCGTCTCATTGAAATGAGTTGCCAATTATTATCATCAATGTCACGGGGATTATCTTTTCATCATTGGCTCGAATGTCTGTCATGCATTTTTCATGCCATTTCTACCATCAACTAAATTAACGCATCAATCATGGCGTGCAAAAGGCTTGCCGCTCGAACAGGTGCTGCCATGTCCTTGCACCTGCCGCTGCTCACACGCATTTGCTGCCATCCGCACGCCTGGCAAATGCAATTCATCATTCGATTGTTGCCACTTAGAACGAGAGACTTAGATGAGAAAATCCCCTCATCGATAATAAAAATCAAATGGCCATCGGTAAATTCACACAATGTTAGGGGATACGCTCCATTGAGCATGGTTTTTTTTTTTTTTGTTTGTGAGATTTATTCAAATTAAATTTAATTCAATTACTGGGAATGGTAGTGTTACCCTAATAAAACATGATGCTGGGAAAACATATCAAATTTTTGCAGGCTTTGAAATTTAATTTTAAATGGTTTGAATATATTCTCCACATATGCTGAACCAACGAAGTAGAACCAATTGATTTTGTTTGCAAAATACTTCCGTATGCTTTAAATATTTGCAATTGTCATTTGAGCAACGATAGGACTGGTATGACGCTGTCAATTTGTATTTTGCACAATTTTTATTCGAAACTCTTTGAAACTAGTGAAATTTCGTTGGGGAAGGCCAGTTAGACTGTAAGGTCAGTAAAACTGGGGGGACTATTTCAGAGACTTGTTGACAGCAATCGATATCGGATACCCTTTCCATTATGCCGATAACATTGTGATGTTTGATGAATCGCCAAAAAAAAAATGCATAAAATGATAAATGCGTTGCATGTATACTATAAAACTCACTCACGGTAAGGAAAGGAAACGTAAGTATTTATATACTCAGACAGTCAAGCAGCCCTTAAGTCACTTGAGCCTTTCACTAATAATGCTTAAATGTTCACTGAATGCCGCCTATCCCTGAGCGAGACTGGTTAATATAGGTGACTTGACTCTGGAACATATATGGAAACGAGTCTGCGGTCTCACTTGCCAGACTACACAAAGAAAACAAAATTAGCTACACGCCACGTGTAGAAACGACAATCCTCAACGAAACGTAGTTGACCCTGAAAAGCTAAATGCTGCGTGGACAAATGCAAAGGCTACATGACAAGAGAAAATCAGCGTTTTTTCAAAGTATTTATACATTTTTCATTAAGATTTCTGAATTTCACACGGGAATTTAGGTTTTCTACATGAACGTTTAGATATTGAAAGACCTACACGCGCGTGTAGAATTTCTAAACGATAATGTAGGAAGAAGTCAGTGCAGAAACTGTGATTCGAGGCATTATGTGTAAGTTCCCGAGACAAGGTAAGTAAGTTGTGAAATCAAATCCCAGACAAGGTAAGTTAAAAAAAAAATATGGGAAAGTTAACTTCGGCTCGGCCGAATACCCTTGCAGCTTCCATTGAAGACAAAAAAGTTTTTCTAACTAAGACTACTTTTTGGACCTTAAGGGGCACACCTAGTGTGAAATTTCAAAAAAATCGATTTTTCTTTTTTTTCATATTTCGGTAGATTACACCTTTAAAAATAACATATTAAAATTTCAAATCGATATCTCAAATAGTTTTTGAGTTATAGCAATTTAAAGAGCAGCCGCTCGGCAGCTAGAGAGACGATCATTTTATCTTTAAACGCGTTTTTCTCGAAACAGCATTTTCCGAATTTGCTGCAGTGATTACTCAAAAACAAATGATCCGATCACTATCGAATTTTTTTACATGTTCTATATATAGTTCTCCGTACAATGACCTATCGGTTTTTGATTTGATCAAAAAATCGAATTTTGGCAGGCCAAAAACGACCAAAATTTTGGGGTAAAATTCGACTTTTTTTTTTTAAAACGCCGCCATATTGTCAATTTTTGATTTTTTTTTTTATCGTAGGTCATTGTACAGACAATATTATCTAGTTTAACGACAATTTTTATTTTTTAAATTTCATCCACGGAGAAGGCCGGAATCACTGCAGCAGTGAAGGAACTTTTTTTTTTCGCGCCGTTGGAGATCGACTATAACTTAAAAAAATATTTAATTTTTTTCTTCAAAAATTTCACTGTATATTCTTGAAACATGTATAAATATATTCTTAAAATTTTGAAATAATTGATAAAGTAGTTTTTTTAATAAAAATTCCCAAAAATCACCTTTTTTTTAGGCCATCACACTAGGTGTGCCCCTTAATTTTCTATGGGATCTATACTACATAGATGTCTGATTTCGATCAAACTTGGTGAAATCATGGAAAACCATAATTCACTGTGAAATACTAAATTTGAAGGCGATCTTATTTAAAACAAAAAAGTTCTTCTCACTAGAACTTCTTTTTCGACCGATCATTCATACTGCAGCTATATGCTATAGTCATCCAATTTTGATAAAACTTCGTAGAAATGTGTCCAAAGTATTTACAATAAGTGTATGCCAATGATAAGGACGTTTTAATTAAAAACAAAAAAGTTTTCCTCACTAGAACTAGTTTTTCGACCGATCGTTCCTATGGCAGCTATATGCTATAGTCATCCGATTTCGACCAAACTTAGTGAAATCATGGGAAGGGATAGTAAACTAAGAAATACGTACTTTGGAGGCGTTTCCATTAAAAACAAAAAAGTTTTTCTCTTTAAGACTAGTTTTTCAACCGATCGTTCCTATGGCAGCTATATGCTATAGGCACCCGATCCGGCCGGTTCCGAAAAATGTGGAGCGTATTTGTACCAAAAGACTTTGTGCAAAGTTTGGTGAGGATAGCTTCAAAACTGACGGAGGAGATAGCATAGAAACAGACGGACAGGGCTAAATCAACTCAGCTCGTCGTGCTGATCAAGAATATATATACTTTATGTGGTCGGAGATGCTTCCTTCCATGCGTTACAAACATCCGGACAATTTTATAATACCCTCTGCAAGGGTATAAAAAGGCCGGAGTGTGGCTAACACTCACAGGGCCTTGATGTGAAACATGTTGTATACGATTCTTGCAGTTGTGCGTTACTTTATCCTCCATATTCAAAACTCGAAACTCA
Organism: Lordiphosa collinella; assembly: GCA_018904265.1. Classification (NCBI taxonomy): domain Eukaryota; kingdom Metazoa; phylum Arthropoda; class Insecta; order Diptera; family Drosophilidae; genus Lordiphosa; species Lordiphosa collinella. Next base: position 54,386 of record JAEIFV010000758.1, read on the forward strand.
TTATTAAGTACTCGATACTCAGTATTTGATGCTCAGTACCCGATTCTAAGTACTCGATACCAAGTTCTCGATACTCATTACTAGATTCTAAGTATTCGATACTAAGTACTCGATATTAAGTACTTAATACTCAGTATTTGATAATCAGTACTCGATTCTAAGTACTCAAAACTTATTGCTCAATACCAAGCACTCGATACTCAGTACCCGATTTGTTTTTGTGTATGTACTTGTCATTCTTTTTGTGTTTGCTTTTGTGTGTGTTGTGTGTGTGTGCGGTTGGGTTGGTGTGCCTGCGCAGCCAACTGATATTGGCATGTCTGGCTCAGTACTGAAGAACACCTAGGGTTTAATTTTTGTTTTCTTTTTTTTCAATGGCTTGACACAGCCCCAAAAGGCCAACGCCGAGCTTCTCTCAATCTTTTGGCTTGTACGCTTCTAATTTTCGCACAAAAGAAAGGAGCCTACAGTTTAACGCCGAATCCGAACGGCAGTTTGAGAGGCTTTTGCATGGCTTATTACTACAAAACTGGCGCCAACAGCAGAGAGGGGTGACCGGGTGTAAAGTTTATTCAAAGAAAAAAACTTTTCATTAGATGTTCCGAGGCGGGATCGAACCCACGACCTCTTGCACAGCTTTCGCGCACACTAGCCGCTGAGCCACCCGGCCTTAGGATTTAATAGTTAGTTAAAGGGTTTAACAAAGAGTTCAGGGCATCGAAACCGGCCCACGAGCTACAAGTCCCTCTCAGCCAGTGCAATCTATACAAACCTATACAGTAAGGCTTGGGATCTTAAAATGAATACCGCAAAGTCAAAGATCCTAGTTTTCAAAAAACACTGGAGTATTTAGGAGAGGCTAAGCTCGAAGTGGTAAAAACCTATAGATACCTGTGAGCTGGGATCTAACGGGTGACAACTAAAAGTCTGCACAAACTTTGAGAGAGCGCGCCCTTAGCTGAGCTTTGGGATGACATTTTTTTTTTACCTGACACCTTCTGGGTCGAACATGCTTTTGGGCAATTTTTGGATGAGGATGAGGGTTAAAGAAATAAAATCTTGTCGGACTTACTGGGAGTACAGACCAAGATGTTTTGCGCGCGCAATGACGGCGGCCGTCTTAGGCCATTGCTCACTTCTGAAGTCGCACGTCTGAATGGCTACTTATACTTTTCCGTGCGGTGGTTGAGATGTGCTGAATTGTGCTCATTTCAAGAACATTCGGAACATTTGTTCTCAAAAATTTGAGAGAACATTCTGTTCTTCTTTTGTAATGAAGAAATCTAATTTTCTGAACAAGTTTTTCGCTCTGTGTGATATACTATAGTTTGTACAAAAAAAACTTCTTATTTAGAAATAAATTTTAGAATCGCAAGTATCAGCTGATATGTATCTAACTATCTAACTAATTACAAAACTGAGATAATAATGTACCGTCCATGTTGAAAGTGTCATTCACTAGCGTTGTGCAACAAAATACTTAAAAATGATCGTAAACCCGTCGCACTCACATAATTTTAACCCAAACTCTTTCACATTTCACAGCCAGTTGGCAAATCAATTGCCTTTTTTGGAACACTCTAAGAAGTAGAAACAATTTCAAGAACTTTTTCTTAATTTGAACTCGGATTTCTCTTTCCGTTGCTTGAAATGCATAAATTATGCCCTTTACCCCAAAGTCATACAACATTTCCATATTCAAATTATGGGGAAGTGACGTGGCAAGTTTGAAGAAAAAATGTTTTATATTTTTTTTTTGCTTAGCCGGTCCCTCCTACTCTTCTACAGGGAATTCATTTAACAGCAGTTTTTTGTGATTTATTTTCTTGGTTTTATTAATTTTTTGTTGTTGCTATTTAAACATTTTTGTCATCTTTGGTTATTTGGGGAGGAAATGGCCAGCAAATGAAAACGCATAAATTGGTCGTCTGTCAATGATTTGTGTGCTGCTTCATTTGTCCCATAGCTTGGAATGGGGGCACAAAGAAGAAAATGCAGAAAAAAGAAGTGACACTGAATTGTGTGTTTTTTGTGTATTTACTATATCCCTCACATGCGGCCTAGAGGGTGGGATATAAAGGGTAGGCGGGAAAACTTGTTTTAAGAACTCGGAATTGAAAAAAGTTAGCAAATTGCCGCCATATGGCAGTCAAACGGTAAACTAATGATTGTAATAGATTCTGGCAGCATGGAGATGCGATAATCTTGAAGAGGTTGCCCCACAGAAAAGCTACACTGAAAAAATAGGAAGGGAATTACACAATATACATAACATAATTATAATTTTTAGCAAGCCGTCTTTGATCTGCTTGCCTTGATGCGCGGATTGGGAATGACCTAAGCCAAGAGTGGATGCATCGCAAATATGTAAAGTGCCCCCAAATACCTAAGTGTTACCTTTTGATACATCGCGCGGCATGTTAACGTACAGACCCTTTTTGTACATCAAATTTTTTCTTGATGTATGTGAGAATGTTTTTTTTTTCGGTTGCCTGCTTTGCGGTGCGCTCACATCATTTCAACTCAACTCGACCGCTGTCCGTCCGTCTATCCGTCCATCCGTCCGCCTGTCGCTGTGCATTTGTCTGTGCGGGCCACGTCCCGGTCGACGGAAGCCAAAAGTGGAAATGCATGATAAATGACACAAGGTTTGCTTTCTTTTTCCGTACTTTTTCATAAGCCCCGCTGGGGCGGCGTACAGCAGCAACAACCATTTTTATTTTTAAGATATAACAGAACTGTTTTAGGGTTGGGCGATGGCGCTGCTCGGCGTGAGTGGGGGAGGGTCACAGCACGAAAATTGTGAAACGATGACGTCGTAAATGTTTTGTTGCAACATTTTCTGTTCTGTACCAAAAAAAAAAAAAAAAAAAAAACAAAACAAGAACACGACGCGAAGAATGAAGTAAAAACAGCAAAGCAAACTGTCCGCGAAACGGAAGCGCAAATAAAACAACTGCACAGGGTGCCCCGCCAAGCAGAAAGGGAGCTCACAGCAAACGAAAGCTTCGCTTTGAAGCCTGCTGGATGTACGAACACGAAACGGCTAACAAGAAGTCTGAAGTGCGCTGCGGAAGGTTCAAGATGAAAAATATGAAATAACCACAGTCGATTGCTTTCGGAAGGAAGGAAATCAGTCGAGGTACGCTTCAAGTCTCTTTGGATTTTGGCCATTTTATAAAAAAGGGTAACATTTTTGAGAGGCAAGCGGAACTCAGCAGTGGTCAGCTTTTCATTTAAGGAGACGTCAAACTTTGACACTTTTTACGTCATAATTGTATGTGAATTAATAGTTTTAATGTGGTTTGCTCTTATTAGTAGAAAATAACCCGTTTCAGTGAATGCAGGCACTCAGGGAAAAAGCCATCGTTTCATCGTTTTTGTTGTAAAGATATTTCGCAAAAATTTATTTCACATATTTAATATAAGATGTGGCCTTCGAAACAGTTCTGTCTAAGCATCTACTGCAGTTCAATATGTCCACAAATTTTTTTATTTGATTTCTGTTCATAATTGAGTTATAATCAGAGCTAGCAAATAACAATTGACCGTTTTTCGTTGTCCAAAAATAACAGTTATTTACGGACTCTTTGAGCAAAAAGTCAGAGATGAACCGTTCACATCTCAACACAGCTCAACGAACCACCAATAGATTTGTTTACATTTTGCTCTGCTCATTCACTGAGTAAATCGTCGCGAGTGAAGAAGATAAAAGTCATTTGCGTTTGTGCGTGTGTATGTGTGAGTGAGGTGTCTGTTTGGGCCTGCGACTCATACAAGCACACACACACACACACACACAAAACAAATAAAAAGAAAAAAAAGACCCTTTGAGGTGAGTCATTCGGCTTTTTGCTCATCTACCGACTCTTAATGTGCGAGCGCTCAGTCAGATCGCTGTCTATAAATTGTTACAAGAAAAGCTCTACTTAGAACAGTCAACTGAAAACAAAAACAAGGAGAAACGAAGTGTTTTGCTCACAGCGAGAGCAAGCGTGCATGGATTTTTTCGGTTTTGTTATTGAGCAGACCGCAAAGGTAAAAATGTTTCATTGTTATTTACGAGCTCTGATTATAATCAATCATGGACCTTGAGCCGGCTAGCAGCCACTTTGACTTAAATCAAAATAGTTCGCTAAAGCCCATATACATATGTACATATACAATGGGCCAGGGAAAGGCGATTTTATGATGTTCTTTCTTTGGCCGTAGCTGCACCCGAGGGTATATCCTCATGTGAATTTAATGTCCTATGATTTTCATGTCTATAGCGAGGATACCCCGCTTACGGGTCCCAATGCTAAACTGTATGCGCGCTTTAATGACCGTTTCATTATGGCCACACTTAATCAAAGTGTTTGTTAGCCGGCTCAAGGTCGATGATTGGTTATGATTCAATAATCTTCAGAAAAACCAACAAAGATTACATAGGAAACAGCAGCAGTGGTTGCGTAGACAGTACTGTTTCGGCTGCCACCAAGGCCAAGCCTCATCAGTATGCTTTCAATTGATGTAAAAAATGCTGCTGCTTTTCATTTGTAATCTTTGTTGATTTTCTGATGATTATTTATTTTATTATACCGCCCACTGGTGGCTGAGCAATGGCCTGGATCGGCAGCGTTTGGTGGTGGGTCTGCCTACCTATAGAAATTCTTTTACCCAGGTGAATCCCTTGAAATAACGTATAGGCGCTCCAGCCTCTGGTTATGGTCAATGCGGTCTTTTGGGCTTCATCACAGCGCCTTCTATGATCAGGACTTCTGCTCACCCAATCAACTGTAAGGCCAACTATGTGAAATCTTTGAACATAGATGATCTTTGAATTTTTTGCGGTTTTGTGCCAAGCAATCAGCCCATCTTCCCATCTTTCAGGCCAATCTCTATCTTGCCATTCCTCTCCAAAGTGTTTGAGAAATTAATGGTATCCCAGATGCAAATTTTTCTAAATGAAAATTCGATGCTCAGCGACAAACAATCTGGTTTTAAGAAGGGAAAAAGTTGCACAACAGCAATTTTAAAAATAGTTGAAGACATTCGTAGACAGGTAGATGATAGTAATGTTACTTGCTTAACATTATTAGATTACAGCAAAGCGTTTGACACTGTAAATCATAGGATATTGTGTACTAAACTAAGTAAAATTTATAATTTTTCGCCAAGCGCAACATGTTTAATAGACACTTATCTTAGTAATAGGAAACAGGCAGTGGTTACGGACACACGTGTTTCTGGGTTTTTACCGCTTTCACGAGGAGTTCCCCAAGGCTCAGTCCTTGGACCGTTATTGTTTTCCTTATATATTAACGATCTTCCTCAATGTTTGTCTGATTGTAATGTCCATCTTTATGCTGATGACGTCTAACTATATGTTAGTCGACCTTTAATTATGAACGATGAAATTTTGAAATTTTGTTTGCTTATTTACAAAAAGCCTTTGAACGTCAGTGATCTTCCAAGAGTCGTTGTCAACAACACTGAAATGTCATATGCTGAGCAAGCCACAAACCTTGGAATTCAATTTAACTCCACTCTTACATGGAGTAATCATGTTGCAAAAGCTACTGGGAAAATATTCGGAACTATAAGACAGTTGTCTCTCACGCAAAAACTCATCCCTCTTAATCTTAGACTTTTAGTTGCAAGATCATGTCTAATTCCAACCCTTTTCTATGGAATTGAAATTTTTGGTTCCTGCGATGCTGGTAGCATGCAGAAACTAAAAGTGGCGTTCAATTCCATTGCAAGATATGCTTTTAGTCGCGATCGAAGAGATCATATTACTAGCTATGCAAATAAAATTTTCGACTTAAGCCTGGAATATTGGATTAGACTTAGAATATTAATAATGCTACATAAGATTTTGACAACAAGAGAGCCAAACTATTTATTTGAAAATTTGCAGCTTGTGTCATCAAGAAGGACCAACAATTTAGTTTGCAAGCGTGTCAAGCTCGCGAGTCAAGACAAACAATTCTTTATACAGGCAGTTCGCTATTGGAATGATCTACCGCATAATATCAAGAGCATTAGGAGCGCAGCGCAGTTTAAAAATAAATTATTTGAGCATTTACAGGCACATTTTAGTTTTAACTCAATTTAATTTAATTTATACCACAACATTATATATAAAAATAACCAAATTTAGTCTTAAGTCTTACTACATTGTAATTAGTTAATTAATTCAAAGTTATATCGTAATACTTTTGTGACCAATGACTTCATTTATAAGCTATATGTCTTGTGTCATTGGGATATTAAATAAAATAAACTAAACTAAACTTGGCTCGCATAATCAAGGACATTCTAAGAGCTAAAGTTTTTGTATCGTCTAAAATCATCATTTTGGACGAATGCACAATGGCGCACAAACACGCATTGGAAGCACTTTAACGAACATAAAAAGCTCTGCGAAAGAAACTTTAGCTGGCAGCTGACATTGCTGAACGATCCATTTGCTAAAGATTCTTCAAGCAATTGCTGACTATCAGTAATGGTCGACAAACAGAGCGGATTGATTTTATTTTCTCCGAATTTTTGTAATTTTGTCTGATCGAAAAACGAGCTTAGCAGCAAGGAATTCACGAATTCAATTTCCGATTGGCCATGAATTTAGTAAATTCATGTTTTTCTCATGTACGTAGCATGTTCACGTGTGGGCAAACAATCCGCATTATTTGTTCTTACGCCTGTTAACAATGCTAAATAAAGGGGGTCCCAAAATTATCACGGCAAAGGGGAAGCTTGTGTTAGTTTTAGGACACATTTTAAAATAGGCCAAAGCCGAGCTCTTCTCACTCTTTTGGCTTGAGTGCTTCTAATTTTCGCACAAGATAAAGGGACCTACAGCTTAACGCTGAATCCGAACGGCAGTTTGAGAAGCTTTTTCATGGCTAGTTACTGCAAAGCTTGACAACAGCTAAAGAAGGTGACCGACCCTCGGCCTCTAGCACAGAGGGCGCACACACTAGCCGCTGAGCCACACCCGGACAAACTTTAGAAGAAAACAACTTATCCCATGTGTATCCCAGCAACTAACTTCATCAAAGCAAATGACTTTCTTGAACTATTGAACTTAATAAATATTGAGGCCTCATTTTATTGCGTTAATTCATATTTATAAATTTAGCTAAAAGGTATATCTACATTCATAAACTGTTTGGCGGTAAGAAGTTCGCAGGGCCATCTAGTTTTGTATAACAAAAAATGTTTTCAATTCTATATATTCCTTAAAAAATATTGAAGGTCGGGACGAGTAGGGATGGGTCGGGATCAGGACGGGACGGGACTGACGGGATTGAATTGAAAATTTGGGTTCGGGATAGGGACGGGACGGGATAGCTCGGGTTGGGACCGGGGCGGGACGGGATCGAATTTTCTTTCCCGCGCCCATCTCTAGTACAGAGTATATTATAGTCAGGCTTGAGCGACTTTCTTACTTGTTTTAGGTATGATATATGAAATTTGTATATTTTTGGCAAATAATATTCTTAACTTTAAAAAACATTTTAAGATAGATTCCAATTTCTATCACCTTCCGTTATTATGTCATCCATGGTCACTATCTTAAAGTATTTCCTCTTTGCAGCAAGACTACAATCTACAAGTGTCAAGATCTAAAACTCCTCTGTGGTGGATTGTAGGGTGCACTCTTTCGCTCCTTCTTTCTCTTCCTCTCTCTCTCTCTCTCTCTCTCTCTCTCCTTCTCTGTTAGCAGCAACACCCGAGAGTGTAGCAACAGCGGCCGGCGGCGCTTCAACGCTTGGGTTCGCCAGGCATAAACCGAAAATTCACACTTGGTTACTTCCTTCATGACTTTGGATATTATTGTGGTTTATGTTAGTGCTGTCACTTGCCCGCCGGCCAGCCACGCCTCCCCCTGCCCCCTGCCACAGCGCCAGCCCCCTGCCCCACTTGGGCGCTGTGTGATGTATGACTCCATGAAATGCGATATATTCATGTTAAATTATTTCGCTCCAAAAAAAAGAAGTCCAAAAAACCGAGAAGTGAGTCAGTGAGAAGCAGAGAGTCAAGAGAGTCTAGTCGAGTCATCGCCTGATCCTTTAAAGAACTTTAAAAACAAAGTCGATGCCGCTCAGTTGTTCCATTGAGCAAACAATTAAAACTTTTAAATATTGTGACAGCGTTTTTACAGTTAATTGCACAGGCGAAAGGCGAACCCTCTCGTTCATCCGCTCATTCATTCATTTCAAAAAACTTTATTTGTGCCCTTTTGGCATGCGGCATAGGTGCAATAAAAATAACAAAAAGAAAAGTTGCCTCTAGTTTTTTGTGGCAGCAGCAGCAGCAGTGGCAGCGACAGCGGTAGCTGACAAACTGACAGCCATTTGTCATTAGCTTAAAGCACGGAAACTGCCCCCAGTTCGCGCACCCCTCTCCCAGTTCCTTTCAACAAAAGTTTAATTAGCAAACGTTGCGACTGGCTGCTGATTTTTCAATTTCAGTTTCTGCCAAAACAGCATTGCCCACATTTTTGGCTTATTAAATTCCGCCGGCAAAAAAAAAAAAAAGGAACCAACAAAAATGTCAATTCGTGGCCAGACGCCGCAGGCTCACAATTCCGCTGACTACCTCGACAAAAAAAAAAAAAAAACAAAAAACGCCAAATCTTTGTAAGGCAGTTAATTAAAAAGTTTAACGTGCCAGGGAGACGAGTGGGTTCGAGTGAGTGGAAATGTGTGCTGAAAATGTGACAAAAGAAGGCTCAGCTTACCAGGCAACTATACTGGAAATGCGCCGGTTTTTTTCGGCCATATTCGGAAAATGATTTGCAAAGCGAAGGTTATTGAACCTTGCAAATTGGCAAAAAAAAAAAAAGTTCACTTTTAGCCAAAACTGTAATCTGAATCTGGGGCTTTGTCTTAGGTGTCTGATGCCTGGGACAGCACTAGCTGGGGTCTACTATATATAATACATCGATATGTCTAAGCCAATAAAAAATTTGGAGGTGGTCATCTCCATATTATAGGTAAAACCAGTCTTGCACTGAGATCAACTCATTAAGCTTGTTAAAACTTGCTTTATTTTAATTTCAAGATCGAGTTTGCTTTTTTGCAAACTTTATCAAGCACAACCTCAAGCCAAAGCCAATATAAACTCTAAGATAAATAACGCCATACGACTTTTTTGCACACGATTTTTTCGTGCTGGCTCTAGAGCAGCGATGTTCCTTCATAGCCCCCAGGGGCCGAGCGCAATCGGCTATTTACACGCACACGAGCCGAGCGCATGCCAAAGTCGGGCATATGAGCGTAAGCAGCGCTCTTTTTGCTTGCATTTAAGCTCTTACTTTTACAATGCAAATTGTAAATTTCATTAAAAATGAAATTTAGTTATAACTGTCGAGAAGGAATTCCTGGCCCGGGGAGGTTTTTCTCATGTTGTACATAGTTTATTTAAGGGGGTCTTCTCATTCAAAACCCGTTTTTTGGACCCTTTTTAAAAAAATTCTTATTTGAAAACGCAAAGAATAATTGAAAACTTTTTTTATTTATTGTATTACAAAAGGTTCAAAGTAAATAAAAAAAATTTTTTTTGCCTCGATACGAGGGCTGTTCAAAAAGTAATGAGACTTCAAAGTTGGTGGTGAAAAAAAAGGTGTCGTCACGGCGGCCACGATTCCGGGTCTCCGGAGCGTCCGAAATGAAAAAAAACGGGGTTATAATCAGTATAGATGTAATTCTCGGGTGAACCTCAAACTTAATTTTGTGATTTTTTTTGACAAAATGGCGGCCATTCAAAAAAAAATTTCAATTTCGGGCTTTTTTTTTGTAGTTTAGTGTAAAAAAAAAATAGTAAAAAATTTTTTAAAATTATGGTCGAGGTTCACCCGAGAATGGTGACAATTCTGCGTCGATTCCACTTTGTTTCATGAAAATCGGTTCAGTTGAACTGGAGATATCATGGCCGCCAGTTCGAAAAACGTGGTTTCGAGATAAACGCGCTTTAAGTTTGCAGTTGCTTGGGAATTTAGGTGACATTGGGTCACTAAAAGGACTATATCTCCTAAACTAATTCGAGTTTTCGAAAATCCTTTTGGGGGGATATTGAATATCCAAGCTATAAATAAATGCAAAAAAAAAAAGTCGAAAAAAAAAATTGCTCAATGAGAAGACCCCCTTAAGTCATGTCTCATACACGTTGAACCACTATCTCTTACTATCTCTGAGATCTGTGCGTTCATACGGACAGACAGACAGACAGACAGACCTGGCTATATCAACTCGGCTGTGGGTCGGAAATGCTTCCTTCTGGCTGTAACATACTTTTGCACAAAACTTATTATACTCTGTGTACCTCTGGTACAGAGTTTAAAAATGGAGAAATCGTCTTAAGTCGATTGACTGTCGAGTCGACAAGCCAGACACACACTGCATGTATTTGTTTTTGCAGTCGTCTCAGTCGCGCACACTGCAACTGTTTCGTCGAGTGTGTGCCGAGCTGGCACCGTACGTCGAAACGCAATGGGTTTGTGTTACCTCGATTCGGAGCGAGGCAATTGTGTGAGGCTGGCGCTAAGAAACGAGGAAATTTTTTCTTCCACAGGACTTCTAAAATAGGTAGGGGTGCCTTTTTAAATGAGACGATGATTAGCCCAATTAAAAACACTTCTTTTCTTCAGTACGGTTTTCTCAGAGTAAGCTTTCTGTTCGATGACTTAAGTATTTGTCGATTGATATGGGAAAATCTAACTATAATTGCTATGATGAATTAAGAATGGGGTTAGAGCAAATCTGAACAACCTTAAAGTCGAGTAGAAGCCTTCTGTATCTAAGATAGTTGTTTCTAGTCTAAAATTCAGAAAATAATTTTCACAGCGTTTCATCTTTGTTTCGAGACAACAATCTTGGTTTAGAGAGTATCCCTCCAGTGAAAATAGATCCAAAAGCAGAAAAATAAGTGAAGAAATTAAATTGTTCGGCAAATTTTGATTTATTATACGACGTCTTCAATATATGTATGACATGTAGGGGAACCAAAAAGTTTGTAGTTAAAACAGCTTTAATGTGAATGGCCACCTAGAATGGTAATGGAATTCAAAGCAATAAGTAAGCTTCTTACTGAATATTAGTATGTATACTTTACAATTTAGATCAACTTCCTTATTCTGAGACAAAATTATCCACCTGGTGATCCTTACTTTCTTTCTTCTCCATTTCCGATTTATCATCTGACTCGCTATCATCCGACTCGATGGTTTGCCAACTGGAGTCAGAATCCGTATCATCTTCGGATAACAACCCCTGAGCAATTAAATCATCCGCGAGAGTCGATGAATAAAAATGTTTATGTGTCTCGATCACCAATCCGGTGCGAACTAATGTTCGCAATGATACTTTTAGCTCTGACTTGGTTTGTTCATCCACAGTGGGCTTTAACATGTCTGCCATAATTCTGCTCAAGTCCACCGGTTCACAAATTTTACGAAGATATGTCAGTACTGCGTCAGTCGTAATAGAAGTGCACGGCGGATTATATTTGCTATTTTCCATAATGATAAATTTTTCTTAAAAAAAAAAAATAGAAACTATTAAAACTGATTTTTTGTCTTGTTTCGACTGTGTTTCAATAAAAACTGAATATGTTCAGACAAACGGAAAGTCAATGTATTTCCCACAGCCAACTAGAGAAAAATTTTTTCAAAAAGTTTTATAAAAAAAATTATTTCGAAAAATTTTAAGAAAAAAACCATAAAAGATGAAATACACACAACAAAGATGCAACATTAAAAAAAATCTAAAAACTAAATTCAACAAAAACTTTTAAGGCTTGCGCTCATGTAGGGAAACCATTTTTAGCAGCAGCCAGAAGAAAGCATCTCCGACGCAATAAAGTATATATATTCTTGATCAGCACCAACAGCCGAGTCGATTTAGCCATGTCTGTCTGTCAGTCCGTCCGTCTGTGCGTCCGTCCCTTCTGTCCGTATACACAAACTGATCTCAGAGATGGTAAAAGATAGAGGTTTGAAATGAATGGGCTTGAGAAGGCAAATTTAAAATAAATATTTATGTGAAATAGTACTTGACTGCACAATTTCAACTCTTCTGCGCTGGTTATTTCTTGGATCTTAATATTTCTTGTTCCGTACTCTAAGAGGCTACGAGGATACCTTTTAATTTGGTCGCCACACGAACTGTACTTGAACTGAAGTGATGCGCATCACGGTTGCTACCGTTGATTATACGGTGCTGCTTACAAATAGACTATCGTCCATCTGATCATTTCCAAACTTTGAAGATCGATAAATAATGCGGATTACTATATTTGTTTAAAAAAATCCGTGCGTTCATGCAGACTGACTGACATGGATCAATCACCTTGGTTGTTGATGCTGATCTAGAGTATAAAGTGTGATTTTTTAAGAGCTATAGGAAAGTTTTTCAAAAAAAAAAACACATAAAATTCAGAAAAATGCATGAAATCTTTAGTTGAATCGATAGTACGGTCCATATAGTTTAATGTTTGAAGATTATTTCATGCAAATGTTGACCGTGACTGCGCCTCAAATGGTCCATCCGCTTAGTCCAATTTTGGTATACTCTTTCCAACATTTCGGTCGGTATCTCACGAATAAATGCTTCAATGTTGTCTTCCAATGCGTCAATTGAAGCGGGCTTGTCTGTATGGACATGAGCTTTAACATAGCCCCACAAAAAATAGTCTAAAGGCGTTAAATCGCACGATCTAGGCGGCCAATTGACCAGTCCCGAACGTGAAATAAAATGTTCACCGAACTCGCCTCTCAATAAGTCCATTGTTGCGCGCGCTGTGTGGCATGTGGCACCGCCTTGTTGAAACCACATGTCATGCAAGTCAAGCAATAAAAAGTTGGATATCATCTCACGGAAGCGCTCACCATTCACAGTTACGTTACGATTCGCATCACCTTTGAAGTAGTACGGTCCAATGATGCCACCAGCCCATTGGATGCATTGGTAGCTCTTGCAATGCTTCTGGCTGATATTCACTCCAAAATTGACAATTCTGCTTATTTACGTACCCATTGAGCCAAAAATGAGCTTCGTCGCTGAACACAATTTTTCGGTAAAAAACGTGGATCTTCGGCCAACTTTCCAAGAGCCCATTCACCAAAAATTCTACGTTGCGGTAGGTCGTTCGGCTTCAATTCTTGCACCAGCTGTATTTTGAAAGGCTTCACACCTAAATCCTTCCGCAAAATTTTCCACGTTGTTGAGTAACAGAGGCCCAATTGCTGCGAACGGCGACGAATCGATAATTGATGGTCATCATTAACACTGGCCGATACAGCTGCGATATTTTCTTCAGTTCGCACTCTACGTAAGCGTGTTGGTGGTTTAATGTCCAATTTGGTGCGAAATTTAGTCACAATAGCCCGAAAAGCCGCTTCAGTGGGTCGATTAAACTGACCATAAAATGGAAGAAGCGCGCGATGAACTTTCTTAACAGAGCACGCATTTTGATAATAAAATTCAATAATTTGCAAGCGTTGTTCGTTTGTAAGACGATTCATGGTTAAATTATAGACCAAACTGAAGATGTTTGACAGTGAAACAAAACACGAAACGTGCGTGAGCTGTTTACACCAGTGTTGCCAAAAAGATAATAGCTAAAATATCACCCTTTATATACTTTTTAGGGTGGGTTGGAGATGCTTCCTTCTCCCTAATGCATCTATTTGCACGACTTGTTTTTCGAGTAACGGATATAAAAACGACAAACTTTACCAAATAGGTAAGCTTTCTGTCTGTTGCATACATTTGCACAAACCTATTATACTCTTTGGGCCTTTGGTGCAGAGTATAAAAACACATCCCCTTATGAGTAAGAAATTAACAAAATGGTATGTGGTATGTTTTTTACATTTCCTGTGGTTTTCAACGCCTTCTATCTTCTGGGTATAGGCAAACTCTCAAAGGCAGCGCTGCATTAAATGCCGTGTATAAACTTTCCATACCATACAAGGCCACTGAAACTACACGTTTGCTTTCTTCTCACGTCTTTACTGTCCTTCTAGCCACTTTTCCCCTCCCACCTAGACTAAATGATAGGCTTCCTACACCCCATAATGCACGCTTAACTCAAGATGTAAGATCAGAGTTGGTTGCACAAAAGTATTTGTTAAGCACTTAGCCATAGGCTGTGCATACGATTTAACACACACACACACACACAAAAAAGCGATGAAGAGCCACCGGGTTTAGCAGGGCCCCCTCCCATTTTTGTGTGCTTTCAAACAACGCAGCTGTGATTTCATATTCCCGTATTGGATTTGGATGCTGCTCAGTGGGAGTTGACTTATAGTCAGTTTCCTGTTTCAACCTGTTTATCCATGTGATCTAAATCGATGGGTATTTATCCCTTTTGAGTACTGTCTGTCTGCCTGGCTGGCTGGTAATGTTTAGCCAACAAGTTGCCGGCTGTAATCCACTTAAAGTCCTGGCCCTTCGCCGCCAGCTGCTGCTGCTGCTGCTGCTGCTGCTCCAGTTGCAGCTGCTTCCTTTGTGTTCAGTGTTGTCCTGGTAGTTCGGGCGGGCACTGTGGGTGTTTGCGATTTGCATAATGTCACACGAAGGCGAGCGGATGGCGTCTTGCATAACTTCAGAGTGCACCGAGTGGGGACAATGGCCATGTCCTTCTGCCCCATGGCCTACAACTTGTTTAGATTTTATGGCATTTTATTTACTAATAAAGTCTTTATGAAGTAAGGCAGGGCGAGGCAACTGGCCAATGCCTTAAATCATAAATTCCAGCTCCGAGTCCAATTAAGGAGATGCCAGCAGGCCATGCGAATACTTCAATCTCGTTTCGACAGTCCAGAACATTCGTCTCAGTTCGCCCCAGAGTATAGTTAGAAATCTCGTTCTAATCAGAGTTAAATTGGTTACAAAATAGGGTTACAAGCAAAATACTATATAAAATGTCTACCACTTCCGCCAAGGCGCCCAGTGCCATGGCCTTGCATGCCCTGGCCAAGGAATTCAAGTCCATGCAGGATCAACTGCTGGAGGGTTTCCGTGTGAAGCTGTTCGATGACGACAATCTCTTCGACTGGGAGGTGGGCATCTTCGGACCCCCCGAGACGATCTACCAGGGCGGCTACTTCCGTGCCCACTTGCACTTCCCACCCGACTATCCCTTCTCGCCGCCCTCCATGCGCTTCCTGACCAAAGTCTGGCATCCCAATGTGCACGAATATGGCGACCTGTGCATTTCCATACTGAAGCCAGCCACAGGCGGCAATCCCATCAGTGACGAGCTGCCCTGCGAGCGTTGGAATCCCACCCAGAATGTGCGCACAATTTTGCTGTCAGTGATATCGCTGCTAAATGAACCGAATACCATGTCGCCGGCTAATCCGGATGCGGCCGCCATGTATCGACGCTGGCGTGATAGCAAGGGCAAGGATAACGAGTATGCGAATCTGGTGAGGCAACAGGCGTCGGCCACCAATGCTGCGGCAAAGCGTGAGGGTATCATTGTGCCGCAAACTTTGGAGGATTACTGCGTCAAGTCCAAGATCGAGGCAGAAGAGCAGGAGTCGGATCTCAATGACGGTTTCTACTACGACTCGTACGAGTATGAGGACATTGATGAGGAATCGGTAACTGATGAGGAGGAGGATAACAACGGCAATAACCTTGGTGCGGCCAGGTTGGAGGGCAACAACTAAAAAAGAAAAATCTAAGAGGAAACCACACTCACACACACAAGCAATTTAACTTCTATTTACACACCATTCTAGTGTGACCAAAATCAATGTGTGAGACAAATTTAATAAGTGAATTTAAAGAGTCATCTTTCGATATTTCATTGGGAATGCTGGGTTATGCTGGGCTTATATTCGTATGGAGCTGTGACATTGTGACACTAAAATGTGACACTCTGTGACGCAGTATAAACCCAGCATAAGAGAACAATGACACTGAAAATGGTGAAAATAATACCGCAGCAAAAAAAGTAATCATCAAAATGACACTATTTAGTTATCAATTTGAAACTATTGTGCATCATTTTCATTACTCCAAGTATTAAGTTGATATTAAGTTTTAAGGATATCAAATTGATACTGAGTTGTATCAGGTGGATCCTTTTTTTTGTATTAATTTCTTAGTAACATTTGGATACTCGCTCTTATCACTTTGATATTTTAATTGTCAAACTTTTAGTATCATTTTGAAACCAGAAAATATTAAATTTATATTTTTCTTATAAAATTCCCGTAAGATCCATCAGTTTTTGTGAAATTATTTTAAATTATTACAAAATGGCTTTTAATTTTAACATTTCAATACATATGAATTCGAAGTGCCCTTTCACAAAATCAGTTCGAGTAAATCAACTCAGAAAATGTTTTCGATTCAAGTAGCTAAGAATAACAGCTATTTGGAATCTACGAAATGTAACTTTGTTGAGCAATTTTATATCAAGCAAAGAAAACGTTTTAATTGCCTGTTTATTTTAATTAACATTACGTCAGCTAGGGCTTTTCAATGGAGGGATATTTTCAACCATTTTCATCTAAGAATTCGCGGTTCAATCAATTTTTTGTTCAGGTTACATATTGGAATTCCAAGTCATTTTTGGAAGCGAATGGAAAGAACATCTTCAGATGAATAATTTGCGATTCACAAAAAATTTTTGTTTTTTATACTCTGTACCAGAGGTACACAGAGTTAACGCTTGCAAAAGTGTCCGTCCATCCGTCCGTCTGTCCGTATGAACAAACAGATCTCAGAGATGGTAAGAGATGGAGGTTTGACGTGTATGGAACATAAGTTTCTTATAAGGTTTGCAGGATCAAGTTTATTTTTCACCTCTGCGCTCCTCAATATCAGAAAAAAGTCATATCTCCCACAGTTTTATGGATAGAAGGTTTGGACCTTCTGGACATATTTAGTATTCGGGACTCTTCTTCGAATTTTGAAGATCGGATAGATATTCGATCTATAATAACAAACATTATGACTGAACGTAGTTGAAAACACATAAGAAAGGTATTTTGTATCGGAGCACTCGACTACAGCTCCCTTACTTGTGTTTTATTAATTTTGATTTAACAAGCTTGTTTGATCTAAGTAGTTGCATTGCTTACATGAGCTGTCTGAATTGAAGAGAACAAATCAACTCGTGCAGGGAAACTATGGAAATATTGCCTACTACTTTCTCTGTGTGTCAGCTCTCCAAATAGGGTGTCTTTGTTTCTTTCCTCTCGCAATAAGCCACTTTCTGGAAAAGAAAACATAGTTCATGTACTCTCTTAAAAATCCTATTTAAGTCCATGACAAGTGGCTAAAACTAACTTAAATTGGCATACACCTATTTTATATACTTTTACCCAATTCTACAAAGTTTGGTCGAAATCGGATGACTATAGCATATAGCTGCAGTATGAATGATCGGTCGAAAAAGAAGTTCTAGTGAGAAAAACTTTTTCTTTTAAATGGGATCGCCTCCAAATTTCGCAATTAACAGTGTATTATGCTTTTCCATGTTTTTACCAAATTTAATCGAAATCAGACATCTTTATAGTATGGATCCCATAGAAAAGTAATGTCCAAAAAGTAGTCTTAAAAAAAATTTTTTTTTTCAATATTTTTGTGTCTGTTATACAAAACGAACCAGCTAAGGGGGCGCCATCTCTAATTTTCAATTTTGTCCTAAAAAAGTGCACCCTACTGTGCGCACAGGCCAATGGCAAAATGTGATTGTATTTTGCGCCTATCGAGGGGTAACTCAACTCCCATTCAAAACTAACAAAACCTTTCTTTTAGTCGCCTTTAATTTTGCCGGTAATTTCTGTTACTTAAGATAGTACACCATTAATTCATAGGATTTGTTGATAATAAAAATAGAAAATAGTACTGCCAACACAAAGAATAAGTGTACCACCATGTCAGCTATTTTGGATGGATCTGTGTGGATCTGTGGACCTTGTTCATCATTCATCATTGACCCATTATTTGAATTAAGCATCGGTGCGTCTTGTATGGTTGAAGTCTGCCAAATATGAAGTTAAATAAGCGAATGTACCTCTGTTCAGCTATTCTATACTCACTTGATTTAAGACTGATGTAGCCTTGGCCTTCGACCTGGACTTTCGTTGGCCCTTCTGTGAAGCCACCGCTGGTGGTGTTTCATCTAAACTGGCTACAGCCATAGGCTTATCCTCTTGGCTAACTTGCTTCAAACCTCGTTTGCCTTTTTTAGTACGAGAAAACGATCGCTTGCGTCGCGGCATTGTAAATATATGTAAAATTCAAAAAAGGTTAACTGACTAGAAATTTCCAATAAAATATTTGTGTAAAGCACAGAATAAACTAACACAGAAGTTTTTCATATCCCAAACGTTGGAAAAGGTTTTGAAGCTGTATTCACAGTCTACTTTGTTGATGAAAAATAAATTCCAAAAACTTTGTTTTTTAACATTCTTAATTATACCGCCTATTTTTGGTCTGAGTGAAGAAGCTTCACCGCTTCGGATATCGCAACAAAACCTCACCTAACATCAAATGTGGTTCATGTTCCTATTTACACTGGACTGAACTGGTTTGAGCTCACAAATGCCTCGCTTCGAAGCGAGTTAAAACCACAAAGTAAATACGAAGCGGCTCTGCATTCTGGGCGAAATGGGCAATCTGGCGCAAAAAAGTTGCTTTTAATTAAAGTTCGTCCACGGCTCCGGCTTGTACATGACGATTTAATTTGAATAATTTGTCATAGACTGAGAAAAAAGTCTCTTCAAAGACCAATTTGATCACTTTCGGCCATTTTTTTTTTCGAAAAATCGGTCATTATTAAAGGGCCAGATTTTGACCTATAATATCAGATTTCTGCTTTAAGAGGAATCACCTTAAAAAAATGCACTTTTTAGTTTGTCATGCTTTTCCATGATTCCACTAAGCTTGGTCGAAATCGGACATCTATATAGAACAGCTCCCATAGAAAAGTAAGTTCCGAAAAGTAGTCTTATTAAGAAAAACAAACTGCAAGGGTATACAAACATCGGCAGAACTGAAGTTAACTTTCCCATATTTTTTTTATTATTATTTTCAATTCCTAAAGTAGGCTTAGATTTTTCCTTAAATATGTCCCAATAGTCAGCTTAGTCTATTCGATTCATTCTACTCGAATCGCTTCACCTAGTCGCACGTCTCTCTCGTTACGAACTCCCACAAAATGGATCCCATAAATCGTCAACTATTAAAAGCCGGCAAGTTGATCAAATGGCTGAATTTCACATTGGATGCCGAATTCAATCAATTAGAAGAACTCTGCTCTGGAGCAGCCTATTGCCAGTTGCTTGATATGGCACAACCTGGGTCAATAGATCTAAAACGAGTCTGCTTTTCTTGTGATCGAACCAGTGAATTTCGTGGGAATTATGAACTGCTCATGGAGGCCTTCCAGCAACTGGGAGTGCCGCCCGCAAAGCTGCAAATGCCACTAGTTGGGCTGATGTATGGAGAATTTCCCGTTCTACTAAGCTGGACCAGTCGAATGCGGAAGATGGTGAAGGCGGCTCAAAAAAGAGGATTACATGGCACGTACGAGGCAGCAGCACGGCGCTGGCATCAACAGTTTTACATTAAAGCCGCATCTTGCCACAATGTGGCCTGCCAAACAAAGATCCAACCCTTCACCGAACAGCTAGCCCAATTGGATCAGTCTTTAAAGGCCAAAGTGGCCAAGGGAACACCATTGAGTGTAGAGGATCAGAGAAATTCTTACTATGTAAAACTCCTGGACGTGGAGTGTCTATACGAACGTTTTGATACCGATGTGCGCTCGAGGTCGATCATGAAAGTGCTGTACAGAGTCGATGCTGGATTTGAGGCACATGATGGCGGGGACGGTGAAGACACTGCCGAGTAATGGGCATTAATATTTGTTTGTTTACTTTTAGATAATTTAGTTTTATTGATTTGGACTCTAGCTGTTGTCAAAATTTGGTTCCAGTTAAAGAAAATAAATATAGTCAAAATTTAGACGACTTAAAAAGCAGTTTGTTGAAATTTTGCGGGTGGTTTTTGTAGTCCATTTGGGACATCATATAACAAAGTGCCACATCCACACAGAAGGCAATGCCCAGGCAACTGGCGAAGCCAGCGAGCTGTATTGTTAGGACATCTTGTGCGGTGCTTGGACCCATCTAGGAAGACTCCGAAAGGATCCGAAAAGAGCATATCCGCCGTAGAAAAGCGACTTCTCAATTTTTATGGAAACAGAGTGCTTCTCCTCTATTCGTCTATGAAAACTCTTTTTTCCATTGTTCAACCTCATAAGTTCTACAGAAAGAATAATTCTGGCAAATTTCTAAGGAATTTTTGACTTTTTGACCAAAATTATTAACTTTAAGGCAGGTTAAGGATAAAGGTTAAAATTACCCAAAAAGATAGTGTCATCAGCAACCTTAAAGTAAGGTTATTATGGCTAAGGCGGCACTTTAAGGTCAAATCGCCGTGAATTTAATGTTATCCAATTAACTTTATTATACATATTTTAGATTCAATAGCGAAGTTCTTTTGAACTCTACGTTTTGTCACTTATCCTTACCACTCACCTTTTAACTCAGAATGAGAACGAACTTGGCTCGAATTGAAAGAAACTTCAAAAAGGAATGCATTTTTTGTAAGCTTAAAAAGAAAGAAAGTCGGTCAAGCCCTACTAAAACATACTTTGTGCCTGTGAAGTGCTGCCCATCACCGGTCGGTGCTGCCCATAATTGTTTGTTTTCCTTATAACTCGACAACCGTTCATCCGATCTTTACCATTCCTTTGGCGGATCGATGAATAATCTTAATTTTAAAATATGTTCATTACCCGTTCTGACACTATTTCTAGTTCATATCGTACTACCCACAAGATGATACTCCAGAAGGTCGAAGCAAATTATCCCACTCGCTTAACAAAATTTAATTTTAGATATTCGCCATTTGTTTTCAAAACCTTTAAAACCATTTACAAAATATTAACTTAATTGCCAACTCTAATTGAAAAGTATTTTCCAATTTCTAGTTGTTGTTCAGTTATTTTCCTTTCTTATTTTTGTAATTTTGCTAAGTGCTTATCCCCTTTTGTTTTTCACCAATTTATTATTCGCTTTCAACTTGAAAATAAGTTGAAGAGTCCTTTTGGCCGCTAGCGCTTCATCGACTGGCATTGAGTGGGCTTTGGTTTCGTCTAGTAGTAGTCGTAGTAGAAGAAGGGGGTCTCTTACGCTCGCTTTAACCCTCAAGTGCGCGTTTTTTTTTGCCTTCTTTCTGCAATTGTTGTTCTTGTACTTATTAGCAGTACATAAGGATGAGGATGACTATCCCAAGGGTATAGACGCAGTCAAGTCAGCAAGTTTTTGCGGGGTTAATAAAGTTTGCTTCAGTTTCAGTTTTTCCAGTGCAAAGTAAATTTCCTTTTTTATATTTCTCTCCCGCTTTAAGCCATAAACTGTGCAGCCTTGCAAGAAGCGGGGGAAGGTTGCAGGTTGCAGCTTGTTTTGTAATCATTTCATTTCTTAGTCAAAGCAGCAGAAACAGCAGCCAACAGCCAAGGCGGAAGTTATTATTTGCTAGGCAACTTAGTATATAACTAAAAAACAGTGGAGTGTTTCGCACAAAGTGCTCGGGAGTGAAATGCCATTAAAACGAAGAGACAGAGCGAGAACAAAAAAAAAAAACAACCAGACAATTTTTGACGCATTGTAAACGAGGCGAGCAAACAAAGTTTAAATTGCAGTTGGGCGAGAGTTGCAAATTAAAATTTTGCAAGCGGGCGTCTAATTAATGTTGAGGGCTAACTTCTAACTCAATGTCCCCCCTCTGCCTCCCATTGGTAATCCTCCTGTACACACGCTTTGTTGACAATTTACAATTTTTTTTAGTTGGGAAAACACTTGATGCAAGCTTCAGGGAGAATCATTAAATCAAAAATTTTAATTACAAATTGAGCACTTTAGTTTTAGTTTAGTTTAGTCTATTTTATCTCTTACCGTTGAGGCTGTGCGTAGCTTGGTAATCAGTCAGACAGCATATAATTTGAGTGTGACCAGAGAATTTTTCAACAATTTTAATTGAATTTGAAATATTTATGACTTTAGCCACTTGGGCCACATTTTCTCATTTCGAAATTTAATCAAGCGCCAAAATGTCAAGCAAAACTAAACAAAATGGCAGCTCGAGATGTGTGTGTGTGTGTGTGTGTGCAAAGTGTGCAAGTGTTACTGGTCACGGCGTGGAGGAAGGGAGGGGGCCTACTTGCAGCAAAATTAATTAAGTTGAGAAAATGTCAACGCTGCTGCTTTGGCTTGCGAGGCAGGTACATAAGTAGAAGGTAGGTGCCTCTGTGAGCATGCGAAATACCCTTGAGAGGAAGTCTGATTAGCTAAAAGGAAAAATTGGCCAAAAAAAAAAAAAAAACATGCACACATCGTTATAGAAAGGTAAAGTCAAATGACTTTAAAAATACACAGTTAAGGTGGAGGTGTCCCTACCTGTCTCAGGAATGAACTCCGTTCGTGAGCGTCGAGCGTGCCTCATCGTGTACTCGTCCCGTTTCAAAAGTAACACGTCGTTCAGAAACGTATAGAATCTCGAAAAGTTAACAAAATGGATTCGATTCCAGAAAGTACATAGATTTTGAATGTATAGCTCAAAACTATTATTAACAATGCTTGAAATAGTGAGTCATTAATAAAAGTAGAGGTTTTTTCTTAATTACATTCTGAAAAGTCGTGTTAGAAAAAGCAATAAGTCAAAAGTCCCATCAGATCCCACTCTCAAACAAAATAGAAATTGTTTATACAACACTTCTTCAAAACATATCCAAAAATTAGCTGCTAATAGCTGCTAATTAAGTCGCGGTGATGATTTTTGTCCGGTAATGTCTAAATTTCCGGCAGTTTTTTGTAATTGTTGCGATATAATAAACTAGATGGCCCGGCGAACTTCGTACCGCCTTACAATAAATAACTGTAGTGAGTTAACTTAAGGCCCTCTTCTGGTCTAGACGACTGCAGCCGACTTTGAAGATATTTAACATATATAGTTTTGTTATCAGGAGCAAAAATAAATAAAGCAGAGGATTTGCCGACACGTGAACATGACACGTACATTTGACCATTAGAAAAACATGCATTTTTCAAATTCAGGCCACAAACATTTAAGGACTGGCCTTGTAATTTGTTAATCGTCATGGCGAATGCAAGGCGAATTAAAAATTGAGTATAAACCCAAAGGGCACATCGGCTGACATCATGAAAAAAAATTTAAATTTTCCTTTGATTATCGCCGCGTAAATCATATTGGTCATCAATTTTCTTAATTTCGTTCCATTGCATAGTTTTGGTTGGTTTAGATTTCGAAGCAAGACGACTTCCGAGCCAACCTTTAGTTCCAAATTGAGCGGCACATCCAAAGCGTTTAAAAATTCTGTTGCATAGTTGGTAACATCGTCCTCGTTTGTTACACAGTCGATAGATTTGAATAAATCCAGAGTACCAATGATCTGATTCTGAACTACAAAGTTTAAGCAATGATGTTCGGGAATACATTTTTAATGAACTCGTGTTTCGATGAGGAAATGAAATCAATCCGATTCACCGACAGAGACACGACCATTACCGATATTCAGCAATTGCTTGGAGAAATAGTGAGCGATGGATCGTTCTGCAATGCAACTCTCATGTTAGCTGATAGCTGAAGTTTCTTTACATAGCTCCACAGATTGGATGATTTGAGGCAAGCGTTTATTTGATCGGCTGGAGTCGATCTTGGAATGACTGGCAGTGTTTGCCGGAAATAGCCAGATAGTAAAATCATTGCGCCTTCAAAACATCTCTAGACATTGCGCAGATCTTTTAAGGCCCTATTCTCTTTCAGCAAAAAATTTTTTTCGACTTTTTTTTTTTTGCATTTTTTTATAGCTTGGACATTTAAGAATATAACCCTAAAAGGGTTTTTTGAAATTCGAAATACTTTAGAAGATATGGCCTTTTTAATGACCCAAAGTGACTCGATTTGCCTAGCAACTGCAAACTTTAAACGCGTTTATCTCGAAACCACGTTTTTCGAGCTGGCGGCCACGATTCCGCCAGTTCTACTGAACCGATTTGGATGAAACGAAGTTTAATCGACGTAGAATTGTCACCATTCTGGCCCGTAGTAAAATAAAAATTTTGCGATTTTTTTTACTATTTTTTTTTTACACTAAACTACAAAAAAATGGGTCCAAATTCGATTTGTCAATTTCAAGTGGCCGCCATTTTGTCAAAAAAATCGCAAAATTTTTATTTTACTACGGGCCAGAATGGTGACAATTCTACGTCGATTAAACTTTGTTTCATCCAAATCGGTTCAGTAGAACTGGCGGAATCGTGGCCGCCAGCACCATGCCTTTTTTTTTGAGGGCCAACTTTGACGGTGCCATCATCTATGGACAGCCCCTATATCGCGGCGAAAAAAATTTTTTTATTTTCTTTCATTCATTACTAATTCAATAAAAAAAAACAAAATTCAAATATCTTTTTGCGTTTTCAAATGAGAATTTTTTCAAAAAAGGTCCAAAAACAGCAAGCTGAAGGAGAATAGGGCCTTAATGTTCGGTGAATTGCTTCCAATGCACGTTAGTGCGCCATTGTGCATTCATCCCAAATGTTGATTTTGTGCCTAATCTATTACTTTGGCCATTGAAGAATGTCGGTTGTTCAATAGTTTAAAGGTATAACGGCAATTTTAACTCCCAATGAGCTGTACGACATCCCTTTAACAATGTGGCCGCTATTCCAGAAGAAGCAACTGCAACCGCAATGTCGGATCACGCACGAACAGTGGCCAAAATGAATGATATGAGGAATGACTTCCCAGTTTCATCGGAGGGGCATCCAAGAAAAATAAGTCACCATTTCCATCATCAATTGCCTTCATTAATGTATCATAGAACTCCCTCTGTTGAGGGTTCAGCAGAAGTACATTCGTTTGAACTGATTGGTGTAATTCATGTCTATCATATTCAAGTTCATGCTCCAATTCTTTATTAAATGCATCATTCACTCCACGATCTGGCGCTGGTATTCCTAAGCTGATTAACAAACTTCCGCACATGTCTTTTGACATGTCATCCTTGAATTGGTTCCACAGGTCAAGTGGATTCGATGGGAAGCATGTCGATATGATAGCAAATAATGTGCGTATCTGACTTGGAGATTCAGATATAGTTGCTTCAGCGATTGTCGTGTCCCTTTGATATATTTATTTAGCTTGTGCATATATACGTAAAAGCCAGAAAGGAAGCATCTCCGACCCTATAAAGTATATACATTCTTGATCAGCAACAACAGCCGAGTCGATTTAGCCATGTCCGTCTGTCCGTCTCACAGTGGTCCCAAATCCCTAAAAGCTGACCAAAAGTCGATAAACCTATTTGATTTGGCTGAAAGTCTGTACTCGGTGGTTTTCGGGGTCGCTGGTTACGAATTCGACTCAGGAACAGGACAGAACTGAAAAATAAAAATCGAAGAAGAGCATGTGCAATAATTCAGTTCAGTTTACTCATTAATAACCCTAGACTACTTTGGATATGCAAAATGTGCATTGGACTTGCTTTATTGCATTTCATTTAAACCTCTTGGTGGATTTCCCTTCTTGACTCATATTGAAACAAAATCGGTAATATCCTAGAGTATAGTTGGCTTCGTTTAGGAGCTACCTTAAAATTGACTTTGCTTTCTTGTGCTTATTCACATATTCGTTTCGTGGCAGCCATTTTGTGCAGCTGCCTGCATTTCCTTTACATGTGTGTGAGTGTCAACTATTTCTCTTACTCCTTTCTCCCCTTTTTTTTTTTTTTTTGCTTTATTAAGTTTTATAACGTACACCAACACACACACACACACACACTCATACAGAGAGACTCATACACCTGGTGATTTAATAACGCGCCGTTGCTAAATTTGCGGTTTGAATAGCAGCAGCGGCAGCAGCTAACTTTATTTTATGATAAGTTTATAATGCTACCCGAATGGGAATTGCAGCAAATATCATAAAAGCCAGCCCATGTGGTGGCCTGAGTAGCACGAGAGCTGAAAATTATATTAGAAATTTGTTTGCTCCTGTTGAAGTGGAACCTTAAACTCTGAAGACTGCAAGTTCGGTGGTCGGTGGTGGGCGGTGGCGGTGGGGGGAAATGAAATTTTCAATTTCGTATGCAAAACTGTGACACAGCTCGATAGTCACGCACCAGCAAAACAATGGGGCAAAAGACCCCCCCAAATGGGAAAGGGAAAGGAAGATGATGATGTTGCCTTTGGTCGGGCAACTGATTTTGTGTGCCCGATAGGCGCAAAAAGTCAAATTGTGGCAGCCAATTAACAGCAACAATTGGGACAGCAGGGGCCAAGTGGCCAAGGGGTTAAGGAAAAGGGCAGCTAAGAAAGGAATGCCGGGGTCGCTTAAGCTCAAGCAAAAAAAAAAAACAACAAAAACCACCACAGGAAAAGGCTTAAGCCATGGGCATGGTGGTTGTACATGGTAAGAAACTGCGCCGACTTTTTTAACTGTAAACAGTACCAAAAATTATAAACATTCTAAGATGTGACATACTGCCTAATGATATGGTTATATCTAGACGATTTTACCGATTTGTGTAGGCAGATTTTTTATACCAGAATGTTTCGTGCTCAATTTAAGAAATTCCAAGAACAAAACAAACAATTTTTTAAGAAACAAAACGTTATAAATTCAATCCCGATCAATCTAGAATTGTGACCCAAAGAGGCCTAAGTGGGAGAGCGACTTGTTGCTCTCAGCCATCGCAACCTAATCTATAATTCTGACAGTAATTTTTTTCTGAGTGTATCAACGAAAATAGATCGTGATTGACTGAAGCATAAAAGAGAATGGATCTAAGAGCACAACAGAAAGTAATTAACTGCATAAAGGAAGTGGTTAAGTTTTAAAACCAAGTAGATTCATTTTTGAAATTTATTTCAATGGAAATATGTTTGGTTCTTATGTTAGTATCAAAATTCTTTGTCCAATCATTATTCGTTCTTAAAATATGCATAAAATGGACCTAAGGTAGTCAAAGACATTGGTATATTGAGCTCTAGAAGATCTTAAGGGGGTCTTCTCATTGAGCAACTTTTTTTTTCGACTTTTTTTTTTTTGCATTTATTTATAGCTTGGATATTCAAAAATATCCCCCCAAAAGGATTTTCGAAAACTCGAATTAGTTTAGGAGATATAGTCCTTTTAGTGACCCAATGTGACCTAAATTCCCAAGCAACTGCAAACTTAAGGGGTCTTCTCATTGAGCAACTTTTTTTAAACCCTCGTATTTTGACCTATGCGTTAAGTTTTCTCGGTTCTACCGGACCGATTTTGATGAAACAAAGTGAATTCGACGGAGAATTGTCAGCTCTTTAAAACTGCTTTAATTTTTGATTTTTTTTTCCAAAAAATTCTTCAAACTTTAAACGCGTTTATCTCGAAACCACGTTTTTCGAACTGGCGGCCATGATATCTCCAGTTCAACTGAACCGATTTTCATGAAACAAAGTGGAATCGACGCAGAATTGTCACCATTCTCGGCTGAACCTCGACCATATTTTAAAAATTTTTTACTATTTTTTTACACTAAACTACAAAAAAAGCCCGAAATTGAAATTTTTTTGAATGGCCGCCATTTTGTCAAAAAATCACAAAATTAAGTTTGAGGTTCGCCGAGAATTACATCTATACTGATTATAACCCCGTTTTTTTTTCATTTCGGACGCTCCGGCCCGGAATCGTGGCCGCCGTGACGACACCTTTTTTCACCACCAACTTTGAAGTCTCATTACTTTTTGAACAGCCCTCGTATCGAGGCAAAAAATTTTTTATTTACTTTGAACCTTTTGTAATACAATAAATAAAAAAAGTTTTCAATTATTCTTTGCGTTTTCAAATAAGAATTTTTTAAAAGGGTCCAAAAACGGGTTTTGAATGAGAATTAAAATAAACCCAAATCATGCTTAACATATTCAAAGCGTTCTTGAAACCAAGAATTTCGGGATTTTCGCTTCTAAATCAAGAAATTCCTGGTTCTTAGAGCTGGAAAAACCATCGATGTTACTATTGAAAATGCCTGCACGCCATTTTAAGTATAAAACGCGAATAATTACCAGGATTGCCACCATTCTCGACACAAGATTCAAAAAGGATAGGTTTCTAGCAGCGCCGAGCTTGGAACATACAGCAAAAAGATCTGCATTATGAAATATACAACGAAAATACAACACCACCAAAAGCAGAACCAAAAGGATTTTCCTTTATCCCAGCAAACATCTCGCTCGCAAATGATACCGCATGCGAGTGAAAGCTAGATTTAACCAGACAAAACTCTCGTAATCGCATCGGAGCGTTAGTCTCATAAAAAAAATGCTCGGAAGCTGGTTTGCTTAGATAAGGGAAAAGCTTCAATTAAAAAATAGGGGAAAGTTAACTTCGGATCGGCCGAAGTTTCATATACCCTTGCAGTTTGTTTTCTAAATAATACTACTTTTCGGACCTTACTTTCTATGAGAGCTATACTATATAGATGTCCGATTTCGACCAACCTTAGTGCAATTATGGAAAAGCATAACAAACTGTTAATTACTAAATTTGGAGGCGATCCCAGTTAAAACCAAAAATTTTATTTCACTAGAACTCTTTTTCACCGATCTCAACGCAGCTAGCTATAGTCATCCGATTTTGACAAAACTTTGTAGATTG
The DNA here is from genome assembly GCA_018904265.1 of Lordiphosa collinella. Classification (NCBI taxonomy): domain Eukaryota; kingdom Metazoa; phylum Arthropoda; class Insecta; order Diptera; family Drosophilidae; genus Lordiphosa; species Lordiphosa collinella. Next base: position 83,131 of record JAEIFV010000758.1, read on the forward strand.
TGTAAAAGTATATAAAATAACTATATGCCAACGTAGACACTCTTTTGACACTTTTTCATGAGTATTCACCGTCAAAATGTGCACTAAAAGAAGAGTCCGGAATGAGCGATTTTTTCTATGAAATCTGACTCTTTTTTGACACAATTATAAGGGCTTTCACCCTCGCTATAAAAACCTTATAAAAGACACATACAAGTTACTTTTCCACCCAGCAAGCATTATGTGCGTGTTCTGACACATATTTGACACTTTTTTATGATCATTCACCGTCAAATTTTGATCAATAAGGAGCCTAGCATGAGCGATTATTTCGATGAAAACGGTTGCACTTTATGTGGAAGATTTCTGGGTCTAATTTGACTCTTTTCTGAAACAGATGCTTTCACCCTCCCAATGAAACATATAAAAACCTCATAAAAGACACATCGACGTTACTTTCCTAGGTACTTGAAACAATATATCCAACAAAATCAATTTTTCGATAACCTGCCTACTTAAACTCCGAAAATGCTAAGACTTAAGGACTTTTATGCTCCGAAACCCTCAAATTTAATTTTGTGTTTATTCCAAAAACGCTCTTAAGCTCGGTTTTTTTCAGACACATATATAGGAGCGCTCCTTTTGCTTGCTGGGCTGGGGAAAATCTCGCGAAATTACGCGAAAATGAGCCGATACTGATCAGAAGAACGGGTTAAAAACGACTCTTCAAGAAGAGTACCGGCTAGGGTACCATTTTCTCCCGACAAAAGTATAATTTGTGATCTGAAAACGAGCACATTTATGACTATTTTAATTAGATCGAGGACACGAAAAAAGACACGGATGAGATCAAAAATTTTATAAAATGATTGTTGGAAGATTAGTTCCTATCAAATACGCGATTGTGTTCTTTGTGAGAGATTCGACAATTGTGCGAACGTTTCGATAGATTGGGGAGCTGTACTAGCTGCTCTTCAATTTAAGGAATAAGTTTAACATTTATGGACTTTCGAGTAATTATTTACTTATGAAGACTGCCGAACCAGTTACAGTTACATACCCCTCAAACGGTAACCACGGCTAAAAGTCCGCAAGTCGCTCCTTACAAGTGCACTACGGCAAGAATACATCGTGGGAGAGAAACAGCAACAAGTGGCAGCGGAGGCTAAGCTACCACCGCAACTACAAGCGGCACAGGAGGCACAGCGACCACCGCGTAGAATTGACGAAATTGAAAATAGGAAGCGGCTGCGGAGGCTAGCGACCACCGCGGCGATTTGAAAACTGACAGCGGCAGCGGAGGCACAGCGACCACCGCAGCAAATTGGCGACTTTGAAAACTGGAACTAGCTGTACCATTTGCTCTTCGATTCAAAGAATAAGTTGCAGAAAAACAAACGCAACAGAGGAAAGCAATCCCTTAGAATATTGGAAGGTAACAGTTAGTTCATTATATTAGTAACTAACGGCCCTGTTCCCAATTCAGAGTTTCTTTTCGTAAAAACGTTTGCATTCTATGCGTAAACTTAATGCTATGTGGAAGGTAACAAGCATATCACGGGTTACTACACCGAAAAAAAATGCCGGGGAAATTTTAAGACTAAAAAGAATGACTTGATCCGCTGTCAGTGAGTGCGTCAAGCGAGGTCCCAAGTTCGAGTCCCAGTCAGGGTTGTAAAATAAATTTAAAATTTTAATTTATGACAGCAGAAGAGAGGGGTGGGGTGGGGGCGTGTCATCCTTTTTTGTATATTTCGATGATCCCGAAGCAGTTTAAGCCCGGCGGACCGTCGGTGTCCCCACGTTGATCCCGGTCTTCTGCGATCAATTTTTTTAAAATAAAGAAAACCGCTCGAAGTTCGGAGTAGGACGTATATGGGGAAATGCGCTATTCAAAAATATGGATCTTGTCCCAGCACGCGCGTCTGAGAGTATGGTTAGCAAAGCGAGACAGATAATTTCAGATCACACTTGCTGGATAAGCTTTTGTTTCTGAACACAAATAAAAAGAAGTAGGCCAGTAAGGTTGTTTTTAACTCTATCCGTGATTGTTAAAAAACAGCGGAAACATCGATGTTTTATTGATGTTTTGCTTTAAAAATGCATGCGCATCGATTGTTAAAGTAAAATTTTACCATTTTGTTAACAATTCTGTAATCATTTTGTGTTCATAGATTGAAATTTTCGAGCCACTGTGCGTGATTTTTGGTTAAGCTGATAGGGACATGGACGTGCCTTGGCCCAAGTCGTTGGCCCGGCTGAAGATGAGCTCGTTTATAAAGTTGACAAAAGGCGTTGTGCCCCCCTACCTCCTCACCGCAGTTGCCGTCCGATAATCATCTGACAGTTTTGCGCTATCAGCGACAAAGCACACACACATAGAGAGTCAGTCAAGCATGGCCAGCGACAGAGACAGAGAGAGAGAGAGAGAGGGGGGGGGAGGACGCAGTCGTATGAGATATCCTTTTCCCGTTCAACACTTTTGCTTTTGTCAGCATTGCGGACAAGAAACAAATTTCCCCATTGCCAGAAGATGACGGGCAAAAAATGGAAAATAAAAAATGAAATCAAATTTAAAAGTGAGAGGAAATGTCGCCTGGGGTCCTGACCCGCTAATGAGCAGCCAAAGCCAAAGCAAGGGTCTAATCCTGCTCTCTCTCTCTCTCTGCAAACAGGCACAAGGCCAGGCCGGGCCAGGCCACAAAGGAAACAAATTTCTGCAGCTCATTAAGGGGGCAAAAGAAAAGCCAAATGAAAGCTGCAACAATGCAAAATGCAAAACAACTGAAAACGAGGCTAAGCCACCGGAGAAGAGATGGAGAGGAAAAGAGCAAATAGAAAATAATAAATCTTCTCGGAAAACTTTTCAAAACTCGACCAACTGGTCACACTTCTTTTTCTGCCTTTGGAATCATTTTGTACTTTGCATGCAAATCGTGTGACAAGCTGCACAATCTCGTGCTGCAGCCAGCAGCCACCCTTGTCCCAATTTTCCCGCACAGACGACGATGCTCCTTCTGCTCCTTTGGCTCCGCTTTCTGCTCAGTGCTTTGCTTACGACTCATTTGCGTTTGGCGCCCGTAAAGCAATTATGACCCAATTGGTTTGGCTTTGGTTTGCATTGCCAGCCCAGCGCTCCCACTCCTCACACTCCTCCAGCTCATCGTGTGTTTAACCTGATTTGTGTTCAACTGTCATGCACATGGTATACACTGAGAACAACAAATGCAAATCTCTCTCTGGCAAGCGGGATAAACTATTTAGTATCATTGATTTTCTGATAGTGTACTAAGCTATGCAGGTGGTGTCTATGTGTCTGTGTCTGTGTCAGTAACTGGCCAAGGCACACGTGCCCAGTCTAACGAGAGGAGAGGCAGTATCAGCCGGAGTAAGTAGAGTAGGCAAAAAGCGGATGTGAATGCGGGCGTCTCACTCGTTCGCTTTGTGCCTGATGCAATGAAATTATCACTTTCAATTGCAATTGCAATTTGCCACTGCCAGAAGGAGAACTTCTCCTTCTCCAGCCAGCCAGCCAGCCAGGTGTTGAGTGCACGTAGCGCCGCTCAGCCTTAGACACACGTGCTGTCCCCCCCTGCCCCTGCCCTGCTCACCATTTTCATCTTTCCTCTGTGTGTTTAATTTTGAGCCTGTCTGTCATTTACATTGCATACTTTTGTGCGTTCATTTAATTGCAACGACATCGTTTGGACGAGATGAGAATTTGAGAATTGCAGCTGTCCTTTTGTAAGCTAGCACTGTGGCACTGCCTGCCTCCTGCTGCTGCTGCTGCTGCTGTTAGCTGAGAGATATATGAGGCAAATTCTAAAGCCTGTTCTGCTCTGTTGTCTGTTTCTTTTTTGCTCCGTTTGCTCAAATTGAATTTTTGCTCTGCTTTCAATTCTGATATTTAAGTTTTGGTTCTTAATCATCGGGCAGACTCAGACTCAGGCTGTCAGTGGCAGCAAGTGCTTGAGAAAGGACCGCCTGGTGGGTTGGTGGCCCCCTTTCTACTGAAACAAAAATGTGCAAATACGTATACATTGTGTACCAACATGATATTGGACAATTTTGAAATGGAGCATAAACGCAAACCAATTTTGAGATTTCATTTTGAATTCAATTTGGTCAGAAATATTCAGAGATGATGTTTGCTTCTGACTGGTGTTGGAAACAGTAAACACTTTTTGTTTTGTTTCTTGGAGCAGTTTTTTGTTTGTTTTCTTTTCCACTTCACTTGAATTTTTGGAGAGCTTAACTAGAAGTTATTATTAGGTGTGGTAGGTATGGAAAGCTTTCAGACTAAGCGGACTTTGACGATCACCAGAACAATGAACCAACAGAGCGTCCCAAATCATCGCCATTGGATACAGATGGCATTAGATCAGAGGCAGGAAAAAAAAGCATTTACATTTTTGCATTGGTGTGTGTGTGAGAGCAGCACATAAGTTGCTCTCAATTTCAGTAGTAACGACTGCGTCGCGGCGTAGGAAAGCAAGCAACGCAGCGGCGCTTGTACAGCTTATACTATGTGTGTCAGAGCAGCGCTGTTTAGAGAATTTTTGTATGCACACGAGATAGGAATGTGCCTGTCCCTGCATTAGATACAGATAAACATTGGTGGATGTTCCTAACAAACAAAACCCCAAGCGCACTAATACTAAGTTTATGTTAAAAAGTCGTGATTTTTGTGCTTTAAGGGGGTCTTCTCATTCAAAACCCGTTTCTTATTTGAAAACGCAAAGAATAATTGAAAACTTTTTTTATTTATTGTATTACAAAAGGTTCAAAGTAAATAAAAAAATTTTTTTTGCCTCGATACGAGGGCTGTTAAAAAGTAATGAGACTTCAAAGTTGGTGGTGAAAAAAAGGTGTCGTCACGGCGGCCACGATCCGGGTCTCCGGAGCGTCCGAAATGAAAAAAAAACGGGGTTATAATCAGTATAGATGTAATTCTCGGCTGAACCTCAAACTTAATTTTGTGATTTTTTTGACAAAATGGCGGCCATTCAAAAAAAAAATTTCAATTTCGGCTTTTTTTGTAGTTTAGTGTAAAAAAAATAGTAAAAATTTTTTAAAATTATGGTCGAGGTTCAGCCGAGAATGGTGACAATTCTGCGTCGATTCAACTTTGTTTCATGAAAATCGGTTCAGTTGAACTGGAGATATCATGGCCGCCAGTTCGAAAAACGTGGTTTCGAGATAAACGCGTTTAAAGTTTGAAGTAATTTTTTTGAAAAAAAAAACAAAATGTTAAATGCAGTTTTAAGAGCGCAATTCTCCGTCGAATTCACTTTGTTTCATCAAAATCGCGGTGCCGGGAAAACACGCATAGGTCAAAATACGAGGGTTTAAAAAAAGTTGCTCAATGAGAAGACCCCCTTAAGTTTGCAGTTGCTTGGGAATTTAGGTCACATTGGGTCACTAAAAGGACTATATCTCCTAAACTAATTCGAGTTTTCGAAAATCCTTTTGGGGGATATTTTTGAATATCCAAGCTATAAAAAAGTGCAAAAAAAAAATCGAAAAAAAAAGTTGCTCAATGAGAAGACCCCCTTAAAGAAAAAACTTTTCATTAGATGTTCCGAGGCGGGATCAAACCCACGACCTCTTGCACAGCGGTCGCGCACACTAACACAAATATAATGATAAATGACCTGAAATTTTGTTTTCCTTCTACAATTTCCATTCAATGAGAAAATGGACAGTCAGTTTTGTAAGTGTCATACATAATTCACACTGAGCATTTACGCAGGCTGTCAGAGCACTCGAAAGAATTCAAAATAAATTAGTGATAAGCCCATTGTTTGATAAACTGCAATAAGTTTCATTTCGTTTTCGATTGATTCTGCCTCTGATTCTGAATGCAAACGATTTCTAAATAAAGCGAAGCAGCAGCAGCAGTTGTCGCTTCATAATTTTTCTAAATTTCCCTGCTTCTGATTTCGATCAGGAGCGCAAGTCGGCGACAGTGCCGTTGCGACAATAGTTGCTCGCAACTGTTCTCTGCTTTTCCGTATGTTGCCAACAACAATGCAATGACGAGAGCGCAAGAGAGTGAGAGAGTTCTGCAGAGTGAGTGCGTGTATGTCGGCGGACTTGCTAAATCTGATCACTTGCTGCTGCCGCCGATTTGTGCTTTTGAACAAAAGCAGAGACAAGGCAATTTAGAAAAATGAAGAAGCAACCACTCCTGTTGTTGCCTCGCTTATTGTAGAAATCATCAGTTGGAGTTGTGAAAAGTAAAAAGATTGCGACTTTTGTTATTTTGACTGAAGCAATTTAAACACTGGATAAGCCAAATAATAATAATAAAAAAAAGTATTTTTCTTAATAATTACACTAGGCAACAAGGACCAGTTTATAGAAGGGTTGGTGGTGATTCTAGATAATTTTTGTTTGTTTTCGGAAATTGTCAGCTAAATTCCATAATCCATAACCGTCCTCGAAATATTACAGAATTTATACAAACAATTTACGAACTTCACTAAAATTTCCACGAAAATTTTCTAGTTCTTAACAGAACACCAAAAGAAGCACTTCAACAGAATATCAATAAAATTGCACCGCATCTAACTTCAACTAATCTTATTCTAAATTTCTAAGAAATCTTTCCTATTTTTCTATAGAAACTTTTCAGAACTCAACAGAATTTCTGCCGAACTTATCGATACTTAAACAAAAGTTCTATCAAATTTCTATAAAGAGCAAGAGGTCTTGGGACCGACTTCAGATGAGTCCGACAAATATTGTTCTTTCTTTTTAAAATGAACCAAGGCAGATTGGGCACAAGTGATGTACCAGATTCTAAGGAATATGGGCGGACGGAGCAGCAGTAGCACATCTCCAGCGCTGGTAAATTATATTGACATCCGATTCCCCAGAACGTGAGATCCAATTATAAACTTATTTCTGAATTTCAAAAGATTTTATTTTAAATTTAAGCAGAGTTCCTACTGCACCAAACTTCAACTATACTCAAAAATAGCTCCAGAAAATCGTTAGAGAAATATTTCTACAGACTTAGTTCAATATTTCAAGAGAATATTTTCTGATTTTTAGCAACGTTTCATCCGCATACATATTCTACATCTTTCGAGTCTCTTCAGAGTTTCTATACAATTAGAGCAGAGGCCGGCATGTCGCTATCTACTGGACATAGGCAAGCACTTAAACGCAGCGCAGTCGGCTCACGCACACTTAAAGCTGCGTTATGTGTTCGGCTCTTGTTTAGCTGCGCAGTCGTTGCTACTGAAATAGAGAGCAATTTGAATCAGTTTTTACGCTGCTCTCACACACAACAAAGCAAAAATGTGATTGTATTTTTTCCGGCCACTGGATTAGAGCAACATTTTACTCTAAAACAGAGTTGTCCAAATACCTCTTATGCGTGCGTTTTTACACACGCAGATAAAAATTACAAAATCAGAAAGAACAACAGCCACAAGAAAACCAAAGAGAAAACCAGTTGTGTGTGTGTGTGCTTGTGGCTCGACTACAACGCTGTCTGCAAGTATTGTTGTTGCCTTCGGTTTCGCAAGAGCATATGAGAGAAGGAGAAGAGAGACACATTCGAAGTTGTTGCTACAATTTCGTTTTGCGTTAGTCCTATGCGCATGCCATACACCTTCGAGCAAACCAACAACAAATGCGCCTCATGCGCATATAGCGCGGGCACCCCTGCTCTAGAATTTCTTTCAAACATTTTTATTATGAATTTATTTTAAGCTTTTGCAGATTTTTAGAAGTTTTCTTGGGATTCTGTTACAGTTTTTTTTGTTGTGCACAATTTTTGTTTCCAGTTTTATGGTATTTTCCAGTATTATGTTTAGGGTAATTTTTGGCAAAGAACGCCAATTCTCATCGTAACAGCCGCACATCATTAGTCGATTCAGTTCATTCACTCATTCATTTATTCACTCATTCGTTCATTCATGCATTTCAGCAAATATTTGCGGAACGAGCCAAAAGGAAGTGGAACAAAAAATCAAAAAAAAAAAAAAAAAAGGAAGCGGGGGAAAATGATTGCCGCCGCTGCTCCTGTGGTGGCGTCGTCATCGTTAATTTGTTATTTGATGTGAGCTCTAAGCTGCTGCCGCCCCGCCCGCTTGGAGGCCGCCCACTCAGCCACTGGGGCACACTCAGTCATTCGTTAGAGCCACAACGACGTCGCCGACGACGACGACGACAACGACGCACTTAATGAGCCCCGTGCGGCCAACATGTTAATCCATCGCGGACTCCGGACCGCGGCACGATTCAACATGATTCAACATGATTGCCGTCGCGGGCGGAGTATTTGTTTCCAACCGCGCAGCCGAGTCGGGCGCACACACAAATGCAGTTTTGTATTTTTAATTGCCCCCCGGCCCGGGCCAGGCCGGGGCAGTCCCTAAGAGGGTTAGCTGCAGTTGCTCCCTCTATTTTTCACGCTCATTTATCGAGTTGACGTTGGGCGAACATAAATCAAGAAGCTGACGAGGCGTCAATGGCAGACGGCAGTGCCGTCCAGTTGCCACTTCATAACCGAAAAGAAATTGCCACTTTACACTTGGCAGGAGCAGCAGCAGCAGCAGCAGCAAAATATTGTTAATCCCTAATTGGAAATATGGGAGGAAGTTTAAGGATAAGGAGAACTGAAACTGATGAAGAAGTTGGTGCCAAACGACAATGACTGGCTAAAAAGGCTAAAAACCATATGCATGAACTCCGTTTGGTTGGCGGGCGGGTGGCGGCGATGAATACTATTTCCGTCCTGAACTGAAAACTCTGATAACAACAATGGCAAAAACGGGGTCACCACTGACCATTGGACTTGTTAGATCGCTCTTTTGGGCAAAATAAATTACCATAATTTAAGCGTAATTCAGTGCCAGCGGCAGCTAAACCAAAAAACTACTGCGAAACCGGAGGACAGCAGACTGAGAGGGTGGAGATGAGAGGGAGGTATGGGTCGTAATGTCGTCGTCTTCTTAGCTAAGTGGACATGAAACATGCACGACCAGCCATCATGTGTGTGTGTGTGTGTAAGATTTACCCTGAGGCCAGTAAAGGGCATATCAAATTGCTGGATATTTATGTCTGTGATATATCATAAGAAGCCCAAGTATAAACTAGTATAAATCTGGGAGCATCTAGCTAAAGTTGGTTAGCTAAAGAGGGGACACTTATCCTGCAAGTTTTTGCATTAGTGAAAGCTCTTTTCAGTCTGAATTCTTTAAGGGGGTCTTCTCATTGAGCAACTTTTTTTTTCGACTTTTTTTTTTGCATTTATTTATAGCTTGGATATTCAAAAATATCCCCCCAAAAGGATTTTCGAAAACTCGAATTAGTTTAGGAGATATAGTCCTTTTAGTGACCCAATATGACCTAAATTCCCAAGCAACTGCAAACTTAAGGGGGTCTTCTCATTGAGCAACTTTTTTTAAACCCTCGTATTTTGACCTATGCGTTAAGTTTTCTCCGGTTCTACCGGACCGATTTTAATGAAACAAAGTGAATTCGACGGAGAATTGTCAGCTCTTTAAAACTGCATTTAAACATTTTTGATTTTATCTCGAAACCACGTTTTTCGAACTGGCGGCCATGATATCTCCAGTTCAACTGAACCGATTTTCATGAAACAAAGTGGAATCGACGCAGAATTGTCACCATTCTCGGCTGAATCTCGACCATAATTTTAAAAAATTTTTTACTATTTTTTTTTTACACTAAACTCCAAAAAAAAAAGCCCGAAATTGAATTTTTTTTTTTGAATGGCCGCCATTTTGTCAAAAAAAAATCACAAAATTAAGTTTGAGGTTCAGCCGAGAATTACATCTATACTGATTATAACCCCGTTTTTTTTTTCATTTCGGACGCTCCGGAGACCCGGAATCGTGGCCGCCGTGACGACACCTTTTTTTTTCACCACCAACTTTGAAGTCTCATAACTTTTTGAACAGCCCTCGTATCGAGGCAAAAAAATTTTTTTTTTATTTACTTTGAACCTTTTGTAATACAATAAATAAAAAAAGTTTTCAATTATTCTTTGCGTTTTCAAATAAGAATTTTTTTAAAAAGGGTCAAAAAAACGGGTTTTGAATGAGAAGACCCCCTTAACATGATGCGTATAGAAACTTATTTCATAAGATGTTTAATCTTCATTATCTAACGAATCTATATGAACTATTTTTATTTTCTACATTTGTGTTGGTGTCTACGCGACCTTAAGGTGGCTGTGGGCATTACTGATCTACCGACATTCAGTTTCAAATTAAGATTGTAAAGGATTTTGTCTACCTAGGAACAGCGATAACCAGCGAGAACATCATCAGTTTGGAAATCCGAACAAGATGTTACTACGGGCTAAATAGCAAAGCCCTTTCTAGAGAGTCGAAATTAGCGATCCTGCAAATTGGTGATATTAACAGCAGCAGATGAGGCGGCGATTGGCGTATCCCAGAGAAAAGTCCTACGGAGAATTTACGGACCTCTAAAAGTTGGCCATGAATTTCGCACCCGAATACACCACGAACTGTATTAGCTCAGGGGAGTTACCCGTACAAGCTCTAGTTATACACCTGATTAAGGCGAAAGAGTTTTGGAAAAAAGGGGACGAAGGGATGGCTTGCTTGCCATCCTTTTTCGGACCTCCGGCTAGCGATAGTTTAATATTCTAAATATTATTCAGAATTTCTTCACATATGGAAAAGTTTGTTCAACTTAGACTTGGTTGATGTTGATTTGAAAGTGTGGGGGGATCAACATATATCAAAAGCGTCCACATTTCGAATATAAGTTTGTACATTGTTATCTTCTGAACAGTTTAACGCCCCATACGAACGGCAGTTTGAGAAGCTTTTGCATGGCTAATTACTACAAAGCTGGCGCCAACAGCAGTGAGGGGTGACCGGGTGTGTAAGCTTATTCAAAGAAAAAACTTTTTCATTAGATATTCCGAGGCAAGATCGAACCCACGACCTCTTGCACTAGCCGCTTAGCTACCCGGCCACACAATGTTAACCATTAGTTTGTGAAAAGTGGCCCTCTATTATTTCATTCTTTGGCATTCTGCGCTAACGTTGCGAATATAGATCGCTTACTTAAGAAAACTAGATACTATCAGTATCAATAGTGAAAAATTACTATCGATAGTGTGACACGAAACCAAATATTCGATACCTCGATATTACTATCGATGTTTTTGCAGCTCTACTGTAAAGTGCTTCCCATTACCTTAATCCTTATAGCTCAACTATCGTTCAACCGATCTTTACCCTTTCGTTGGCCGATCGATGAAGAATGTCGATTACTAAATATGTCCAGAAGGAACGAACCTTCTATCTATAAAACTGTGTGAGATATGACGTCTTTTCCAATTTGCGGGGGCGGGAGGAGACTTGATCTGACTGCAAGTATAAGAAGCAAATGTCCCATACATCTCTGAGATCCCTGCTTTCATACGGACAGACAGACAGACAGACGGACATGGCTATATCGAATCGGCTGTTGATGCTGATCAAGAATATATACACTTTATGGGGTCGGAAATGCTTCCTTCTGGCTGTTACATACTTTTGCACAAACTTAATATACTCTGTGTACCTCTGGTACAGAGTATAGATACGGAAAACGCTCAACACTTTTTGGACACAATGAACCGTTCAGATTCTGCATATGTTTCGATTATTCTCCGCAGTTGACTGTTCGGTGGTTCGATGTTCACAAATTTGCGATTCAGTCTTGGTCCGCTTCGGTATAATTTCGGTTTTTTAGCATAAATTTCGCATGGCATGCTTAATGATAGAAAAAATTCCTAATAACAATTTGTTTTATACAATAAAAAAATATTATAGTAGGCTTTGACTTTCAAATCTTGTGAACTTTATTATCCCTCAATCACTATTCCATCATTCCACCTTAGCACTAGCTACCGTGAGGTGGTCTTTCTATTTTTATTTTAATTTTTCTTTTTTTCTTAACTTTTTGTTTTGTTTAATTTAAAGAGCCTGCAATTACCTTAGGAACTCTGGCATATATGCGAGCGCATGCAAATTAAGATCATCCTGGTATTCCAATCCATGGCATCTTCTCGCGATTGGCCTTGGGATTCTCATATTGAGAAAAATTACCATGCGTGTAGCTTGTACTTAAGAGGACTTGAACATTATCAAAGTTAAATTTATTTCAAGTGTTGTCGTTTCGATTTATTTGTTGTTAACTTACAAATTTTGTTTGTTTTATAAACTACGAATTCGTAAACGGTTTGTTGAGCACATTGTGTTCGTGTAAATGAACAAGTACTACATGTATTAACTAACCGAAATTTCTACTATTGTTGAACAAGCAAGCTTTATTAATGCGAGTTATACCACTTTATTTTCAAATAAATTGGCCACGAAATTTTGGTTTTAGAGCGAGTTTTCGGACTGCGTCGATTTTTATACTCTGTGCTCAGAGGTACTCGGAGTATATTAAGTTTGTGCAAAAGTATGTAACAACCGAAAGGAAGCATCTCCGACCCTAAAAGTATGTATATATTCTTGATCAACATCAATAGCCGAGTCGATCTAGCCATGTCTGTCTGTTCGTCCGTCTGTTTGTCTTTCCGTATGAACGCACAGATCTCAGAGATGGTATGAGATAGAGATTCGCTTTGTATGGAACAAAAACTTCTTATAGTTGCAGGCAGTTAATAAGTGTTAAGCTTTTATAAACGAAATAAATGTCATTAATTGTTAAGGTAATTGTTATGGTAATTACGATTTAAAGCTCTGGATCAGATGTGTTTCTACCATCACTTCATAACAAAAGTGTTAAATAAATCGTAATATCTGTTGCATACTTTTTGAAGTATTTTAAGTCTATTCTTTACTTAATGAAATATATTATGCACATGAACTAAGTAAGCGATATTCCTGAATTTTTCGTCTTACTGTAAGTACGAAAAGTTTTTGATTCTACATCGCTTCCCGATCCATTTAGAACTCAGTCAGTCGGTTTTTTCTGAGAGTAAGATAAGTGAATCAGTTGCCCGCTGAATTGTTCAAGGCTGGCGGCGAGGAGCTGGTAAGGAGCATGCACCAACTCCTATGCAGAATTTGAATTTTCATCAGATGTTCCGAGACGGAATTGAACCCACGACCTCTTGCACAGCGGTCACGCACACTAGCCGCTGAGCTATACCCGGGCCCGGGCTATAGCATTGCAAAATTTCGCTCAGATTGAGGTTGAACAATGGAAAAAAAAGAGTTTTCATTGACGAATAGAGGAGAAGCACACTTTTTCCATAAGAATTGAGAAGGCGCTTTTCTACGGTGGATATGCTTTTTTCGGATCCTTTAGGAGTCTTCCTAGATGGGTCCAAGCACCGCACAAGGTGTCCTAACAATACAGCTCGCTGGCTTCGCCAGTTGCCTGGGCATTGCCTTCTGTGTGGATGTGGCACTTTGTTATATGATGTCCCAAATGGACTACAAAATCCACCCGTAAAATTTCAACAAACTGCTTTTTAAGTCGTCTAAATTTTGACTATATTTATTTTCTTTAACTGGAACCAAATTTTGACAACAGCTAGAGTCCAAATCAAAAAAACTAAATTATCTAAAAGTAAACAAACAAATATTAATGCCCATTACTCGGCAGTGTCTTCACCATCCCCGCCATCATGTGCCTCAAATCCAGCATCGACTCTGTACAGCACTTTCATGATCGACCTCGAGCGCACATCGGTATCAAAACGTTCGTATAGACACTCCACGTCCAGGAGTTTTACATAGTAAGAATTTCTCTGATCCTCTACACTCAATGGTGTTCCCTTGGCCACTTTGGCCTTTAAAGACTGATCGAATTGGGCTAGCTGTTCGGTGAAGGGTTGGATCTTTGTTTGGCAGGCCACATTGTGGCAAGATGCGGCTTTAATGTAAAACTGTTGATGCCAGCGCCGTGCTGCTGCCTCGTACGTGCAAGGTAATCCTCTTTTTTGAGCCGCCTTCACCATCTTCCGCATTCGACTGGTCCAGCTTAGAAGAACGGGAAATTCTCCATACATCAGCCCAACTAGTGGCATTTGCAGCTTTGCGGGCGGCACTCCCAGTTGCTGGAAGGCCTCCATGAGCAGTTCATAATTCCCACGAAATTCACTGGTTCTATCACAGGAAAAGCAGACTCGTTTTAGATCTATTGACCCAGGTTGTGCCATATCAAGCAACTGGCAATAGGCTGCTCCAGAGCAGAGTTCTTCTAATTGATTGAATTCGGCATCCAATGTGAAATTCAGCCATTTGATCAACTTGCCGGCTTTTACTAGTTGACGATTTATGGGATCCATTTTGTGGGAGTTCGTAACGAGAGAAACGTGCGACTAGGTGAAGCGATTCGAGTAGAATGAATCGAATAGACTGAGCTGACTATTGGGACACATTTAAGGAAAAATCTAAGCCTACTTTAGGAATTGAAAATAATAATAAAAAAAATATGGGAAAGTTAACTTCAGTTCTGCCGATGTTTGTATACCCTTGCAGTTTGTTTTTCTTAATAAGACTACTTTTCGGAACTTACTTTTCTATGGGAGCTGTTCTATATAGATGTCCGATTTCGACCAAGCTTAGTGGAATCATGGAAAAGCATGACAAACTAACAAGTGCATTTTTTTAAGGTGATTCCTCTTAAAGCAGAAATCTAATATTTTAGGTCAATTTCAAAAAATGACCGATTTTTCGAAATTAAAAACCGAAAGTGAAAATCTTGAGAGAGCTTCTTTATCCTTTCGATGCCAAATTGCAAATTAATAAATAAACTCGATGAATTGTTCGGCAGTTTATCACAAATACACCCCGTATTAAAAAAATTTAAGCAATCGCCGACCACAGGGGACGACTTTAATTAACCACTCTTTTGTGCATCACGCCCCCCGACCTCATGTCACTCTCCTCTCCACCTCGCTAGCTCTTTTGATCTAGCCAGCCACGACTTGAAACTCCCCTCTTCTCCCACCAACCCCCCTCCCAGCCCGAGGCCATTCGGCCAGCTGCACACGTGAAAAACCCATACACCATCGTTGCCGAGGTGCCAATCCAATCACTTTCTTGACCTAACCGCGAGAAATATGATCACACGTTGAAGCGTTCAGTCCGTATCGAACGTTACCAAACAATGCCACGTAATATCTAAACGATTTCAACAAGCTTGGCCGTCTGCTTTGCGACCCTCTGGCGCCGGCCGCTGGCATTTACTTTTTGTTTCAACTCACTTCGAAGCGAGGCACTTGTGAGCTCAAACCAGTTCAGTCCAGTGTAAATAGGAACATGAACCACATTCGATGTTAGGTGAGGTTTTGTTGCAATATCCAAAGCGGTGAAGATTCTTCACTCAGGCCAAAAATAGGAGGCATAATTAAGAATGTTAAGAAACAAAGTTTTTGGAATTTATTTTTCATCAACAAAGTAGACTGTGAATACAGCTTCAAAACCTTTTCCAACGTTTGGGTTATGAAAAACTTCTGTGTTAGTTTATTCTGTACTAGAATCCCAAAGGAAAAACATCTCAGTAAAATTTACACAAATATTTTATTGGAAATTTCTAGTCAGTTAACATTTTTGAATTTTACATATATTTACAATGCCGACGCGCAAGCGGTCCTCATCGCGTACTAAAAAAGGTAAACGAGGATTGAAACAAGTGAGCCAAGAGGATGAGCCTATGGATGTAGCTGAAATGCCACCAGCGGTGGCTTCACAGAAGGGCCAACGGAAGTCCAGGTCGAAGGCCAAGGCTGCATCCATTGTAAATCAAGTGAGTATAGAATAGCTGAACAGAGGTACATTCGCTTATTTAACTTCATATTTGGCAGACCGCAACTATACAAGACGCACCGATGATTAATTCAAATAATGGAACAATGATGAATGATGAACAAGGTCCACAGATCCACACCGTTCCATCCAAAATAGCCGACATACTGGTACACTTATTCTTTGTGTTGGCAGTACTATTTTCTATTTTTATTATCAACAAAGCCTATAAATTAATGGAACCCTACTTCAAGTAGGAGGAGTAAAGAAGACTTAAGAAAGGTTTTGATATTTTTTAATGGGAGTTGAGTTACCCCTCGATAGGCGCAAAACACAATCACATTTTGCCATTGGCCTGTGTGCACAGTAGGGTGCACTTTTTTAGGACAAAATTGAAAATTAGAGATGGCGCCCCCTTATCTGGTTCGTTTTGTATAACAGATACAAAAATAGGGGAAGTTAACTTCGGCTCAGCCGAAGTTTTGTATACCCTTGCAGCCTTCACTGAAAACAAACAAGTTTTTCTAACTAAAACTACTTTTCGGACCATACTTTTCTATGGGATCTATACCATATAGATGTCTGATTTCGACCAAACTTGGTGAAATCATGGAAAAGCATAATACACTGTTAATTACGAAATTTTTAAACAAAAAAATTTTTCTCACTAGAACTTCTTTTTCGACCGATCATTCATACTGCAGCCATATGCTATAGTCATCCGATTTTGATAAAACTTTGTAGAAATGTGTTAAGGTATATAAAATAAGTGTGTGCCAATAAAAAGGACTTGTTCATTCAAAACAAAAAAGTTTTCCTCACTCGAACTAGTTTTAAGACCGATTGTTCCTATGGCAGCTATATGCCATAGTCATCCGATTTCGACAAAACTTAGTGAAATCATGGGAAAGGATAGTAGTAAAAAATACGTTCTTTGGAGGCGTTTCCATTAAAAACAAAAAAGTTTTTCTTACTAGAACTAGTCTTCCGATCTGGCCAGTTCCGACAAATGTGCAGCGTTTATGTACCAAAAGACTTCGTGCAAAGTTTGGTGAGGATAGCTTTAAAACTGATGGAGGAGATAGCATAGAAATATACAGACAGACGGACAGGGCTAAATTAACCAGCCGCATGCTGATCAAGAATATATATACTTTATGTGGTCGAAGATGCTTCCTTCAATGCGTTACAAACATCCGCACAATTTTATAATACCCTCTGCAAGGGTACACAAATTCAGCTTTCTATCTCTTATGGTTTGTCCTGTGCGACGGTCACCGGTCAGTCAGTCAGTCAGTCAGTCTGGTTGAACAGTTTTATATACATATATAGATAGCTGTCATAGAAAAGTGGAGTCTAAAAATTATTCTTAGTTAGAAAAACTTTTTTGTTTTCGATGGAAATGTCCTCAAAGTTGGCATGTGTTTGTTTTATATGATCCCAAAGGATTCAACAAAGTTTTGTCAAAATCGGATGACTATAGCATATAGCTGCCATAGGAACGATCGGTCGAAAAACTAGTTCTTGTAAGAAAAACTTTTTTGTTTTTAATGAAAACGTTCCTTACGTTGGCGTATATTTATTTTATATACTTTTACACAATTCTACAAAGTTTTGTCAAAATCGGATGACTTTAGCATATAGCTGCAGTACGAATGATCGGTCGGAAAAGAAGTTCTAGTGAGAAAAACTTTTTTGTTTAATTTGGGATCGTCTCCAAATTTCGTAATTCACAGTGTATTATGCTTTTCCATGATTGCACTAAGTTTGGTCGAAATCGGACATCTATTTAGTATAGTTAAGATAGAAAAGTAAGGTCCGAAAAGTAGTCTAATTTAGAAAATCAAACTGCAAGGATATACAAAACTTCGGCAGAGCCGAATTTAACTTTCCCCTATTTTTTTGTTCTTTATTTTATTCCCAAAATAAAAATAACGGCCAAGTTAATAACAGAATAAATTGTAAGGTCCGATTTAAAACCTCCTACACAGCGCTATCTGTCACATAATCTAACATATAGCAGAGTAAATTGTTATCTAGAAACTGTGAGTCTATAAAAAAAATTCTCTTACCAATTTTTGGAGTTATCAAAATAAACCAAAAAGACATTTCCCCTGCTGCAGAGTATCAACGTTGTTGGCCTGTATCTTCGTATATTTATATGGTCATTCTTGTGTTTCTTAGCACAAACAAATGTCCAAGCGTGTTTCAGTTAAGCTTTTTGATAAACTGCCCACCCTTGCCCCCACCCTCCGCCAGCCGTTGCTACCAACTAATACTGGAAACGTTTACGGCTGCCATTTTTCGTAGCTTTTCTTTGGCTTTTATTTGGTTGGAACTACCAGACCAAAACCAGTACCAATCTAGGAAAAAAAAAACCCCCCCCGAAGAGTACAAGGCTAATAAAGTTCAATAGCCCAGGCGACGCCTGCGAAATGTGCGCACAGCTCATTTGATGCACATTATCGTGTTGGGGTTTTTATTTTATTTTATTTCATTTTTTTTTTTTTTTTTTTGTTGCTTTTTCTTGCTCATCGACTTTTCATTTTGAATGTTTGCCAAACACGAAAATGAAAACATTTAGAAGGCTGTCTGCCCTTTTGCGAAAATATGCTCTCATGTTGTTTTGGCGGCGCCTGCAAATTGCTTGCCATGAATTGAATTCAACGGGTGGGAGTGGGAGTGGGAGGCGCCTGATGATGATGACGACGACGACGGGGAGGAGGGAGGGGAGGGGGCTCTACGACGAATTTCATTGTGAATGAAATTGAATTCAATTGTAAACCAAATCGAAGGCGAAACGAAGCGCAATAATTGCGCAACTTATCAATGTCAGTGCCAACTAGGAGGAAACGCGAGCAATAAGTGTAATGACATTTCTGCGAAAATGGCTGTAAAAATTAAATAGCGGCACAAACCATCAAAAACTCTGGCACTCGCCAAGCAATGATACGGAGAGCTTTTGTCCAAGCATATTCTAAATTTAGAACTGATCGAGGCATTAAAGCTCCACAGACCCAAAGGCAGCAGCTTTAAAGCTTTAAACGTGCACACCGGAAGTACTCACTCACTCACTCACATACATATCTGGCGGGCCTTGTTGTTGTTGCTATTGTTGTTGTTGTTGTTGTTGGCAGAGTCAGACAACGGAGTTTCCAAGTCATTTTGCACATTTCCTTGACATTTCATTTCAGCTTGAGCATATTTCTTCGTTATTTTTGCGCTTAGGCGACGTGTCTATTGTGTTGTTGGGCCGAACGAGTGGAGGGGAGGCGCCACAAAGGAAAGCGTGGCGGCGGCAGGTGCATGCATCTGTGTGTGTTTGTGTTCATTAGAAAGCGTTGCTTAATTAGCGTGTCTGCCACTTCCTATACTCAACTGGCTCATCTGGCTTTTACCCCTGCCTAATTCACCCCAGCTACGTAACAGACCGTGTGGCCTAATGGATAAGGCGTCGGACTTCGGATCCGAAGATTGCAGGTTCGAGTCCTGTCACGGTCGAACTTTTTTCTTTTTTTTTTATTTTTTGTATTTTATTTTAAACGATTTTTAATAAAAAACAAGAAATAAAGTCAATCAAGCCCGACTATAACATACTCTGTACCTGTGAAGTGCTGCCCATAATTGTTTGTTTTCCTTAAAACTCGACAACCGTTCATCCGATCTTTACAATTCCTTTGGCAGATGGATAAATAATATTAATTTCAAAATATGTCCAGAAACAACGAACCTTCTATCTATAAAACTGTTAGGAGATATGACGTTTTTACCAATTAGTGGGAGCGGGAGAGGCGTGGCAAAAATTGAAAATAAACTTGATCTGCCTGCAAGTATAAGAAGCATATGTCCCATACATGTCAAACCTCTATCTCTTACCATCTCTGAGCTCTGTTTGTTCATACGGACACAAACTTAATATACTCTGGTACAGAGTATAACAATACAAATATTTGTATACCTTAATATAGATTCAAAAGAGTTGCTATTATCGGCAAGATGAGCTTAGACTTCTATTTGAATAATATAATTTTCATAACAATTCTCAGTTTCGTATGTGTACCAAAACAATTGCGAGTGCTTGGTAAATATCGGTAATACGAGTTTCAGCAAGCTTGTGCCGTCCGCTTGTGCGATTCTCTGGCGCTCTGTGCCGCTAGGCATTTGCCTTTTGGTTTCTCTTCGAAGCGAAAAACTTGTGAGTCATAATAAGTCCAATCCAGTGTTAATAGGAACATGTACCACCTTGGATGTTAGGTGAGGTTTTGTTGCGATATCCAAAGCGGTGAAGATTCTTCACTCAGGCCAAAAATAGGCGGTATAATTAAGAATGTTAAGAAACAAAGTTTTTGGAATTTATTTTTTATCAACAAAGTAGACTGTGAATACAGCTTCAAAACCTTTCCCAACGGTTGGGTTATGAAAAACTTCTGTGTTAGTTTATTCTGTACTAGAATCCCAAAGGAAAAACATCTCAGTAAAATTTACACAAATATTTTATTGGAAATTTCTAGTCAGTTAACATTTTTGAATTTTACATATATTTACAATGCCGACGCGCAAGCGGTCCTCATCGCGTACTAAAAAAGGTAAACGAGGATTGAAACAAGTGAGCCAAGAGGATGAGCCTATGGATGTAGCTGAAATGCCACCAGCGGTGGCTTCACAGAAGCGCCAACGGAAGTCCAGGTCGAAGGCCAAGGCTGCATCCATTGTAAATCAAGTGAGTATAGAATAGCTGAACAGAGGTACATTCGCTTATTTAACTTCATATTTGGCAGACCGCAACTATACAAGACGCACCAAATAATGGAACAATGATGAATGATGAACAAGGTCCACAGATCCACACAGATCCATCCAAAATAGCCGACATAGTGGTACACATATTGTTTGTGTTGGCAGTACTATTTTCTATTTTTATTATCAACAAAGCCTATAAATTAATGGAACCCTACTTCAAGTAGGAGGAGTAAAAGAGACTTAAGAAAGGTTTTGATATTTTTTAATGGGAGTTGAGTTACCCCTTGAACAGCGCCAAACACAGACACGTTTTGCCATTGGCCTGTGTGCACAGTAGGGTGCACTTTTTTAGGACAAAATTGGTTCGTTTTGTATAACAGATACAAAAATAGGGGAAAGTTAACTTCGGCTCAGCCAATGTTTTGTATACCCTTGCAGCCTCCATTGAAAACAAAAAAGGTTTTCCAACTAAAACTACTTTTCGGACCATACTTATGTGTTAGTTGATTCAGTGCAGTTCTCTGAAAGTGTCGGCCATTGCACACGGGTCAACGAGAGCTCCGTGTTGCCTTTTTCAAGGCACATGTACTTCCGCATACTTAAGAAATTAAATAATACTATTGTATCTGGTCAATACGGTTGCCAAACTGTGACCAACCAAACGTCATCCTCGCGGTGACAAAAGCAATCCCAAAGGAAAAACAACTCTAAAATTGATTGATTCGGCTGTTGATGCTGATCAAGAATATATATACTTTATAGGGTCGGAAATGCTTCCTTCTGGCTGTTACATACTTTTGCACAAACTTATTATAATCTGTGTACCTCTGGTACTGAACCACAACCTTGAAAGTCTGAATTACTTTCTTGACCGTTTCGGAATCCAAACGATATCCATGATATGCCGCGCTAAATGTGAAATGCTCAAACTAGACTATGTAATATAAAATGGCTTGACACAGCCCCAAAGGGGCAAAGACGAGCTTCTCTCATCCTCTTGGCTTGTGCGCCTCTAATTTTCGCACAAGAGAAAGTGACCTACAGTTTAACGCCGAATCCAAACGGCAGTTTGAGGCTCTTTAGCATGGCTTATTACTACAAAGCTGGCGCCAACAGCAGAGAGAGGTGACCGGGTGCAAAGTTTATTCAAAGAAAAAACTTTTCATTAGATGTTCCGAGGCAGGATCGAAGCAACGACCTCTTGCACAGCGGTCGCGCACACTAGCCGCTGAGCCACCCGGCCACAATCTAGACTATAGGCCGCATATAACCTGCAGCAATATGGACTGCGCACTCTGCAACCTCCGGGTAACTGAGAATGTTGCTCATCTATTTGGGGTTACGTTGACTGAATGGAGAAAGCTGGGAGTTACTGTCTTCGTTTTTACCACATGCACTAAAATACTGGCTTGTTATTTTAAATGAACTAATTTAACTAGCAAATAAGCAAAAGGTTTCCTCAAATGTTTCTTTTTTGTTCTTTTCTCTGTATTGAGATAAAGAAATTGTACTACAAATGTGTCCATTTTGTTAAGTTATGGCTACTACTTCTGTTTTTATATTGACTATAGAATACATAGTCCCAGAAACAAGGCGTAACTCAACAGCAATTAAAAAATTTCAATATCTTTTTTTTAAGACGATGCAAAAACCATTTATTTAATTTTGCTGTTTAAAATCTCCTTTCAGACTTCCCCTAATTGAGGTAGTAGTATGATATCAAATCATAGGCTTTCTCAATCAGATATATTGCAATGAAAACTCCTACAAGGGTCAACAAGCGATCCCCAATTACTAATTTTTTCGATGGCAGTAGGTCTTCTTGTTCTGTCATCCTCCGCTCGACATTTGTGTCAAACTCAAGTTCCTTTTAACATCGCTGCGTCTTGTATGGACTCAGACTGCCAAATATGAAGTTAAATAAGCGAAAGTATCTCTGTTCAGCTATTCTGTACTCACTTTTTTTCTGTCGGATGTTGCCTTGGCCTTCTAATTGGACTTCCGTTGGCCCTTCTGTGAAGCCACCGCTGGTGGCATTTCAGCTACGGCCATAGGCTCATCCGCTTGGCTCACTTGTTTCAACCCTCGTTTACCCTTATTAGTACGCGAAGAGGACCGCTTGCGTTGCGGCATTGTATATGTAAAATTTCCAATAAAATATTTGTGTAAATTATATGGAGTTGTTTATCCTTTTGGGATTGTAGCACTTTTTGTGCGTTTTGTTCACCAGGATGACAGTTTGGCAACCGTATTGACCAGATACAATAGTATTATTTAATTTCTTAAGTATGCGGAAGTACATGTGCCTTGAAAAAGGCAACACGGAGCTCTCGTTGACCCGTGTGCAATGGCCGACACTTTCAGAGAACTGCACTGAATCAACTAACACATAAGTATGGTCCGAAAAGTAGTTTTAGATAGAAAAACTTTTTTGTTTTCAATGGAGGCTGCAAGGGTATACAAAACATTGGCTGAGCCGAAGTTAACTTTCCCCTATTTTTGTATCTGTTATACAAAACGAACCACTCAATTTTGTCCTAAAAAAGTGCACCCTACTGTGCACACAGGCCAATGGCAAAACGTGTCTGTGTTTGGCGCTGATCAAGGGGTAACTCAACTCCCATTAAAAAATATCAAAACCTTTCTTAAGTCTCCTTTACTCCTCCTACTTGAAGTAGGGTTCCATTAATTGATAGGCTTTGTTGATAATAAAAAATAGAAAATAGTACTGCCAACACAAAGCAATATGTGTACCACTATGTCGGCTATTTTGGATGGAGCTGTGTGGATCTGTGGACCTTGTTCATCATTCATCATTGTTCCATTATTGAATTTAATCGGTGCGTCTTGTATGGTTGCGGTCTGCCAAATATGAAGTTAAATAAGCGAATGTACCTCTGTTCAGCTGTTCCATACTCACTTGATTTACAATGGATGCAGCCTTGGCCTTCGACCTGGACTTTCGTTGGCCCTTCTGTGAAGCCACCGCTGGTGGCATTTCAGCTACATCCATAGGCTCATCCTCTTGGCTCACTTGTTTCAAACCTCGTTTACCTTTTTAGTACGCGATGAGGACCGCTTGCGCGTCGGCATTGTAAATATATGTAAAATTCAAAAATGTTAACTGACTAGAAATTTCCAATAAAATATTTATATAAATTTTACGGAGTTGTTTTTCCTTTGGGATTCTAGCACAGAATAAACTAACACAGAAGTTTTTCATAACCCAACCGTTGGGAAAGGTTTTGAAGCTGTATTCACAGTCTACTTTGTTGATAAAAAAATAAATTCCAAAAACTTTGTTTCTTAACATTCTTAATTATACCTCCTATTTTTGGCCTGAGTAAAGAATCTTCACCGCTTTGGATATCGCAATAAAACCTCACCTAACATCCAAGGTGGTATATGTTCCCTATTTACACTGGACTGAACAGGTTTTAGCTCACAAGTGTCTCGCTTCGAAGTGAGTTAAAACCACAAAGCTAATTTGAAGCGGCTCTGCACGAAATGGGCAATCTGGCGCGAAAAAAATTGATTTTAATTAAAGTTTAATTTGGAAAATTTGCCATAAACTCAAAAAAAAACTCTCTTCAAAGACCAATTTGATCACGTTCGGGTTGGCTAATGAATTTGCTTGTTTTTTTTTGTGCAAAAAATATGTAACAGGCAGAAGGAAGCATCTCCGACCCTATAAAGTATATATATTCTTGTCAGCATCAACAGCCGAGTCGATCTAGCCATGTCCGTCTGTCTGTCTATCTGGCCGTTTGAACAAACAGATCAAGAATTTAAAGAGATTTGACAAGATGAGATACTTGCAGGCAGATCAATGTAAGATCTTAGGCAACTCGATTGGAGAACATTTCACTTCCACAAAAAGTTTTGTGAATGAGAGACCCCCTTAAAGAAAAATCTAGTCACAAAATTTTTGTGAAAGTGGATTTTGAGAACAAGTCTTATAGTCAAATTAAAGTAATTGTTGTAGAAAAATTCTATACAAATACCGACTTTATGGTCGGACATTCAGCCATACTCCCCATTTCCCATTCGCAGAAGTTTTCCGATTTTAAACCAGTTTTTCGACCAAATAAGCTTTCCAAACAGCAAAATGCAAATGCCAAGAATATTGTAAATTGGCTTAATATCTCTTGGCGTTATGTAATGTCACTGAAAACACTGATTGAGCATGTTTCGGATTTCGTTTTTGTTACTGTTTGTCAGGGACTGTCCCCCAGTCCCTCGTGCCTGTGGAACACAACCCAGCGCTCTTTATGATTGTTTAAATTTGTTTACTTTGTGACATCCGTTTTGCTCAGTTTCCTAATTAATTTCTTCAGCTTTTTTGGCGACGCATCTGCCGCAGCTCTCTGCTCAGGTGCAATTCGTAGGTAGCAGACACATTTTGCACTTTGAATGCGGAGAAACTTTTGCCTGCAGTCAAAGTTGCGGGTTTTTTTTTTTTTACTTTTTTGTCGGCCAAAAAGGTTGCCTGAGTTGGCCATAACCTCAATTATATGCAAGTCAGCTCATTGTCGTCGTTGAGGTCCTTTGTCTGTCCCTTTTGGGCCAACTTTTCGATAAGCGTTTAATTGCAGGTCGAGGACGGCTGCGTCTCTTCCAGTCTCTCTCTCTCTCTATCTGCACGGGAAGGGGAAATGCGTTGAACAATTTCAACCGGATGTTAAATGTCAGAGCTCTTGTATTTTTATGTGTTTTATTGTTGTCTGGCAATTTATACGCTGTCAGGCAGAAAAATTGGGGTCCGCAGTGATCAGATGTCATTTAAAAATTAAAATTTAAAAGGATGCTCCTCCGCATGTAACTATGCATGCAACTCGGGTTAATTAACCTGAGCTACTAAGTCTGCTCGTGCCATGATTACGCGAAACGCGAAATGAAATGTTTTGTCACAGCCGCCCGGCAAACAGGCAAACAGACAAACAAGCAGCGAAAGGAGCAAACATTGACGCAATTTCTGTGCAATATCAAAAAAGTTTTCCTTTTTTCTTGTTTGTTTGTTTGTTTGTGTGTTTGTGTCCCTGTGTGTGTGTGTGTTTCAGTTGAGGCTGTAATTTGCATTTGTAATCAAAAAGTTGCACATAAACTTTATTTTATGCTCACTTTTCCTTGCGCAGCAGGAGCAGCAGCAGCAGCAGCAGCAGCATGTGTGGCATAAAGTTTCCCCCCGCGCGCCAACCGAAACTCGAGGCATAATTTTTCGTCGGCTAATTTTCAGATGATTTTATGTTGTGACTTTGTTTTTGGTAGCCATGAAAAGTAAGCATTTAATTTTCTTGTTATGCGGCCTTTAAATGAGTCTTCAAAGTTTCATTAAGGCCCTATTCTCTTTCAGCAAAAAATTTTTTTCGACTTTTTTTTTTTTGCATTTTTTTATAGCTTGGACATTTAAGAATATAACCCTAAAAGGGTTTTTTGAAATTCGAAATACTTTAGAAGATATGGCCTTTTTAATGACCCAAAGTGACTCGATTTGCCTAGCAACTGCAAACTTTAAACGCGTTTATCTCGAAACCACGTTTTTCGAGCTGGCGGCCACGATTCCGCCAGTTCTACTGAACCGATTTGGATGAAACAAAGTTTAATCGACGTAGAATTGTCACCATTCTGGCCCGTAGTAAAATAAGTAAATTTTGCGATTTTTTTTACTATTTTTTTTTTACACTAAATTACAAAAAAATGGGTCCAAATTCGATTTGTCAATTTCAAGTGGCCGCCATTTTGTCAAAAAAAAATCGCAAAATTTTTATTTTACTACGGGCCAGAATGGTGACAATTCTACGTCGATTAAACTTTGTTTCATCCAAATCGGTTCAGTAGAACTGGCGGAATCGTGGCCGCCAGCACCATGCTTTTTTTTTTGAGGGCCAACTTTGACGGTGCCATCATCTATGGACAGCCCCTATATCGCGGCGAAAAAATTTTTTTTATTTTCTTTCATTCATTACTAATTCAATAAAAAAAACAAAATTCAAATATCTTTTTGCGTTTTCAAATGAGAATTTTTTCAAAAAAGGTCCAAAAACAGCAAGCTGAAGGAGAATAGGGCCTTAAGTTTGGACGACTATATAAACGGAATAATCGGTCCAAAAAAGAATCTTTTTATACTTTGTATAACAGGGAGAAGGAAACATCTCCGACCCTTTAAAGAACTATAAAAATCTGCTTAAACAAAAGTTGTTTTCTATTTGCTGAGATATTTGCCTATCTTCAAGTGTCATTGCCAAGGCCAAGTCCTTAGAAAAGTTGACAGTTGACCGGCTTATTTCTCTATCGTTCTATCAACAAATTGTTGGACTCAACTTTCTGCGGGTAACATATCTCTCCCTCTGCCAAGTCTAGACCAAAAAGATCAAGTCCATCAAGCCATCAAGATTTCCATCTGGTTAAATGCATTTTGATGGTTTCGGTATAGCCTGTGGCCTTGGAGTGCGGGGGGTGTGTCTGTACATTTCAAAGATTTGCTTGCCTTAAGGGTCGGTCGGCTTGGGTCGCAGCTGCACGCAAATATTTGCCGCACTTTTATGCGGCCACAAAACCTTTTTATGCGATTTGTTTGCCCGCCAGTTTGTCATAAATTTAACAGCAAGTAAATATTGGATTTGATTTCCAACAGAGAAACAGAAAACGCAGCCTAACGGCATCAGTTGATTAAATGTCAATTTTCAGCTTTTAAATTTGATGATTTTTGTGGAGAGAATTTGGGTTTGGATTTGAAATTGAAAATAAAATGTAGAAAAATAAATGAAAAATTTGTTTATTTAAATTTATTCATTTTAAAGGGAGGGAGAGAAAGTGAGCATGAGAGAGCGGGGGAAATGGGAAGACATTTTATAAATCAAAACAATTGAAGACTCGTTCGAGACAGCCCAACTTACCCTCACGTCGTTTTCCGAAACTATGCCATCTAACGACATCGATAATGCAACAGATAATAGGTTTATATCAATGGATAATTTAATGTACATATTTAAAAAAATTAAAAACAAAGTATCATCAGGATTAGACAACATACCAAACATAGTCCTCAAAAAATTACCTCGACCGATAATCCTAGAATATTGCTGTTTATTTAACAATATAATTAATAATGCATATTTTCCCGAAACGTGGAAAAAGGCCAAAGTAATATTGTTGCCAAAGAAGAACAAGGATCCAACACTAGTCTGCAACTTAAGACCCATCAGCCTGCTACCCAACATAAGCTAAATATTTGAAATGTGTATTAATACAGCAATTATCGACCACTGTAATAAAAACGACTTAAAAAATGACCGACAGTTCGGATTTAAACACAAACACTCAACTACACACGCTATACATCTTCTTATATCTGACATTCAGTGGAGCCTGAACAAAAAACATGTGACTGGAGCATGCTTAGTAGATCTGGAAAAGGCTTTTGACAGTGTTTGGATAAAAGGTTTAACCTTCAAATTAATAAAATACCGGTTTCCAACACATTTAATTTTCCTTATTCACAGCATGATCACGGATAAACAATTTGTAACATGCAGCAACAACACACATAGTAACAAGACATTCAATGTAACAAATGGTCTTCAACAAGGAACAGTTAATTCACCAATTTTATTCAACATATATATAGTTGATTTAGTAAAAAAAATTCAAAATTGCATTGCATTTGCAGATGATATTATTATATATCGACCAGGCAAAACCATACAGGAAATCAACCAACTGCTGCAGCAAGACTACAATGAAATTGAAAGGTACGCCGACAAATGGCAACTGAATATAAATGCAAACAAATGCGAAACAATTCTCTTTCGACCACCAATCAAAAAATGTAACAGCAACGTGAGAAAGAACTGGAAACAATTTCGCATTACGGCACAAAACTGTCCCATACCATCCTTGAGTACAGTAAAATATTTAGGTGTACACATTGATCGATTTTTGTACTTC
Organism: Lordiphosa collinella; assembly: GCA_018904265.1. NCBI lineage: Eukaryota > Metazoa > Arthropoda > Insecta > Diptera > Drosophilidae > Lordiphosa > Lordiphosa collinella. The sequence goes on from JAEIFV010000758.1 coordinate 111,567, forward strand.
AATAAGCACGTTAATATACAACTTGAAAAAGCCAGAAAATCATTCTTCTGTTATAAAAACCTTTTCTTTTCTCAGCACATAAGCATAAGAGTCAAAATTATTTTATATCAGTCTCTTATCAGGCCAATAATAACATACGCATGCCCTATATGGTTCAACATATCACCGTCTTATATGGAACGTATAAGACTCTTTGAAAGAAAATGTCTGAGGGCATGCACATCATTGTATAGATCGCCAGAAACAGATTATGTAAAATACATATCCAACAAAAAATTATATGAAGTCGCCAAAGTACACAGGATAGACAGCTTCATCATCAACTTAATCCGACATCATATAGACCAATGCCTTCATAATGAAGAAAACAATTATATTCTGGCCCCGTACAACGAGAATGCTGACTACCTGAAGACCGCACTCGGAAATGGACTCGCCCCGCCAGAAGCATTTTTGTATCTGGACTCCAAGGGCTTCATTCAAAATCATGAGGGTGTTCCTATTTTTTATCACCTCTACCGAAGAGCAACCAATAAAGCTGTCACAGATTCACTAATCGCGGAGGAAAACTGGAGATTTGACACCACTATTCCACTCAAAGACGTTCCGGACCCGAAACGCCAGTATTGGTGGCTGAGTGCCTGATGTTCCTTACCCTAACCATTTTTTTTATCTTTAAAGCCAGTTGTGTAGCCTTTTTCAAATTTTTTTGCTACAAGTCAGGTCTAATTTCTCTGTATGTATCTTTCAACATATAATAATATAAAACACCTGTAAAAAATGCAATTAAACTTATAAGTTACGCTAGAGTTCCTTTAAGAGGCAGTGCGTAATAAATTTGAAATAGATTTTTGTTACAGTTTGTTTATTTAATGTAATTATAGCATAAATATTGTTCGTAAAAAAAAAAAAAAAAAAAAAAACAATTGAAGACTTGCTATAGAAACCAGGCCCGGCCAAATAGAGAGGACAAAAAAATATGTCTATCTCTCTCTGACACTCAGTAATGATTGACTTCGGCAAGCATTCGGTGAGAATCGGCAAGTGACTTCGGCCGATGTTCGATCACACTCGACCGTTTACTTGGCTTGGTTGGACTCGTCGCGTTGGTTCGACACACTCGAAATGATCGCAAGCACATTGAGTCAGAACGAGTAAGCTGTTTGCTTCGTACGAGTAATAATATGAACAAGCTTTTCATAACACGAGTCAAAATAAGCCTTTTCCACACTCTGCTCTTGTTTACTCGTACGCGCCACAGAATTTACTCGTGCGTACTCTGCTGGTTCGACAAGTCTCATATGCAATTGTTGTTGTCTTTTGAAAACATCAAACAACAACATGCCACAAGAAGGAAAGAGAAAGCGTATGCAAAATACAAATTCAAAAAATTGGGTCATTATTTCTTTTGCGCTTACAAATTGTTGTTTTTCGTAACAGATCGCTGCAGATCTTTGACTTCGGAAACAAGTACTTTCGCTGACTCGCGGCCAAAGCTAGGAGTAATCGCGAGTATTTGTACCGAACGAACTTTACTCATGACGGCTCGCATCAGAGCCTGCGATTTTGTAACAAGGGCCGAAGCGCTGAGTCAACTTGAGTATGAGAAAGGGGCAATACTCGATTCAGACAAGCCTTGAGCGCTGAGCGATTGTACTCCTGGCGGCTCGTTGCAGTTCTCTGGTAGGGATCATTATTCGGCTGATCTAAGACAAACCTGAGGATCAGGGAAAGTAAAATTCACGCTTGCTAGGCCACAGATTCAATCGCCGATCTCTGCTTTGTGAGAATTGAAATTATAAGAAACTATACGGGAAACTACCTTTGCAGCCTCACAAAATCAAGGCTACAGGGTATTTTGTACTCGTGGCGTTCTAACTTGTTTAATGTCCATTGAGTTTGCATTTCGATTCTTAAGAATCATTTGCAAAGTTTACTTAAAGTTCTTTGCTCTCCGCTGGTGGCATATTTTTCTTTCAAATGAAACATTAATAAATTATTCGATTTTATGTAAATATTTAAGCGCTTGGTCAGTCATAAATGTTATTTATTACATAACCCCTCTCCCCCTGCCCCCCACAAGAAACACACACAAACACACAATATTTATGCCTTTTGCTTTGTTGGCCTGTCAGTGTTGTTGTTGTTGTCCTAGACGAGGGTCGAGGTTGCGGTTTCCTTTTTTTTTTTTATTTTGAAAACTTTGTGTTTTTGTTTTTTGCTGGTCATTTATGTCATTTCATATTTATTCAGCGGCCTTTTGCATAATTGGGAGTCCTGGACTGCTCCTAGCTGGGGCAAAAAGCTTTCAGGCAAAACCAAAAATTAACTCGCCAAGGGAAGAAACTTGCTCTTAAAGCGCTTAAACATTTCATTCAGTGGCAAATATATGCAAATGCATTGAACGGGAGATTAATTGGATTGGTCTGCTGAATATTGCAGGAGTCGGGCACTTTAACTCGACCAATGCCACTCCCTTCTGCTCGAGAGGTCGTCGCCGCAGGGCGTGTGCAGCTGAAAGAGTTTGGGGGGCTGTTGTGGTCTCGGCGGTTGACCCTCAGTCACGTTGCATATTTTATTGTAATCTTAATGAACACGTAGGATACGAGGATTTGGTGCAGTGATTAGATGTAAACGTCTTGTGGTCAGTTTGGTTGCATTAAAGATTTCCTCATCCACCTTCAACCTGGCTAAGTGCATTTCCGCCCGCCCATTCAATTGCCTAATTTGATTGTGAAAATGCCAGCAAGTTGCCATACACAAAGTTGCGTTTCAAGTGAATTAACTAAAGAAAGACGCGAAAAAAGGAGGAAAAAAAGCAAAGTGAAGCCCGGACCCGGACCCGGACCCGGACACGATGTCCAGACAAGATGGGGCAATTACTATAAGCGGCTTTCATCGTGCGATGATTACACTTACAGCAGAAATGGCGCGCGAGGAGAGGAGGAGAATGGCCAAAGAGAGGAAGAGCACCATTTCTAAAAACGCGCGCAGTTGGCCATGTTTGTTGGCCTAATTAGTGACTGTGCATTTTTATAGCATAATTTTCGGCGTTGTAAGCGATTTTCCTTCTTCTTTTTTTCTAGCGCCCATCAAAATTGTACAACATGGAAATATTACATTAAAATTTATGAAGCTGCGGGATACTACAAAGTGAAGAGATAAAACAGCAGAGCGAACTGACTCTCAGCTGTGGAACAGCGGGATATCCAGAGACCGGTGGCGGGGGCAATTAGTGGGCAGCAGCAGCAGCTTGAGGCTCATTTTGTATATACTTATTTGCTGTTTTTCGGTTGGCTTTGTGAACCATTTAGTGTGATTGACTTACCTGCAAAGAGATGGAGAAAAGAAAGGTATAAAGTGTGAGTTAATACATGGCTTCAAAATGAGTAGGGCTAAAGATAATTATATCATAATTAAAACGAAGGATTTTTCCATCAAGGTATCTCAGATTTAGTATGTAAGACAGTTGAGGAAGGCGCAAAGTGATTTTAATTGAAAGAGTCTCAAAACAGTCTAGCTCTGTTCACAACTAAACATACAACCCACGGAGACGTTACAAAATATGATTCCACTTGAGCAGCTCAGCATCAATTGGAAATACAAAGTGAAATGATGCTCAAGAAGGAGAGGAGAAATAAATGAGGTCCACATGTTGAACAAGGACAAGAAGAATTATAAATACCCCATATATAAATGTAAACACAGTTGCAGCGACTAAAATGAATAAAGATCAGTTCGTAACAAGTACGCGATTCTGTTCTTTCTTAGGGATTCGGGAAACTGAGCAAACTTTTCGATGGATTGTTGCAGTGGCGTAGTGTGAGGTTCTGCCGCCCGGGGCGAAAGTCGAATTGGCCGTCTCACATTGCTGGCATTGCTGATAGCAATCGTAAGAAAAATTCTTAGGATCACAATTAAACTAGATAACAAATCTTCTAATTTCGAGTTGATTACGAACTTAAGTAAGGCAAGTGGATCCTCATTTATCATTTGATCGCTGCTCCCTGCGGTAGCTAAGGTCCATATCAAAATTATAAGACACCTTGTATTTTGAATATAATTTTCAAGATATTTTTATTTATTTATTTATTTATTGAAGGTTTAACAATGTTCAGTCAAACAGAATATAAAATTACAAAATGTACAATGAGAATCCAGTAATAACGATCTCCGACCCGGTGGGACTAATTTATTGGCTGAAGCCAGCTATGGTCCAACTCACAGCAAAGGTGGTCAGAGTGTACGTTATCTGGAGATTTTCAGTTAAGAAATGACATTAAGGCGTTTTTTACATTTAAAGTAGAGTAATCGATAGAAAACAGGTGATAGTACTCATTATAAGCAAGACATAGGCAACGGAGGGGGTCTCGATGAGCATAGTTGGTTAGGCGAGGAGAGAGGTAGATTGGAGTTTAGTGGCGAGTTAATCTGGATGGTACTGTCAATTTAACAAGGCTTAAAAGAGCCATGGAATCAATCTCACCCGCCAAGAGCTTGTGGACGAAAATGACTGCATGACAAATTCTCCGGGATTTGAGTGAAGGAAGGTCTATCAAACGAAGTCTTTGCTCGTATGGAGGTAAATGCCTGTTGGTGTCCCAGTTTAGTTCACGAAGGGCAAAAAATCAGAAACTGCTTCTGAACCGATTCAATTTGATCTTGGTATGTCAGATATTGCGGAGACCAAAGACAGGAGCAATATTCCAGATTTGGGCGGACCAGCGAGGTGTAAAGATGTTTGGTAGTGTAGGGATCATTAAATTCTTTAGACCATCTCTTGATAAATCCAAGTACACTTTTAGCCTTATTGCACATCACTGAAATGTGGCTGTTAAAGCTAAAATTGGGTTCAAACAGTATACCCAAATCATCGACTTTATAAATACGGTTTAACGAATCCCTATTAATGGCGTATTCGTATAGATACGGCTTGGTTCTATGAAAAGTCATAATATTACACTTGGTAATATTAAGGGGGAGGCGATTCAGTAGGCACCAGGCACTCAGAGAATTTAGATCACTTTGTAATAGAAGTGGAGAAGCTGGATCGTTGAATGAGGCACATAGCTTGAGATCGTCAGCGTACATAAGGGCAGTTGAAAACGAAAGCACTTGAGGAATATCATTGATGAACAGGTTAAATAACAAGGGACCAAGATGACTGCCCTGTGGGACACCCGAGGTAACGTGAACAGTTTCGGATACAGCAGACTGAAAACGCACCCTCTGGGACCGATTGGTGAGGTAAGATCTAACCCAGCCGAGAAAGTTGATTGGGAGACCTATTAGGCATAGTTTTTGTAGAAGTAAGTTATGGTTAACAGAATCAAAGGTTTTGCTGAAATCAGTATAGATGACATCTGTTTGTTTTCGATTAAGAAATCCCTGATGTACTATTGATGATAATTCAAGTAGATTAGTGGAAACAGAACGCCGACGAATAAAACCGTGCTGGGATGGACATAGAATGGGTTGGCAAAAGTGCTGGAATTGGGAAGTAATTATGTGCTCAAAAAGTTTAGGTATGGCAGAAAGTTTACAGATTCCTCTATAATTTGCTATGTCCGACCTGGACCCCTTTTTATGAATCGGAATAATAAAAAGATTCCTTCCACAATAGGGGAAAGTCACCAAGCTCTAGGGATAGGTTAAACAGCTTTAGAAAGGGGGAGCATATTGCATAAACCGTCGCTCACTCATATTAAAACGATGTAGACAAACGATTCAACTCAAATATATTTGTTGTTCCAACTGTTATAGTGTTTTTTTTTTTAGCAAAATAAAAAATAAGTGGCATTTTCACTTATAGTTTTAACACTTAAAGTCTAAAGGAATGAAAAGAAATAACATTTAAACTAATTCAAACCACTAATTTAGGCATTAATTGTCGATCCCCTACATCTTCCAACATCAAAAAGTCTTTTTTTAATTGAATCTATCAGATTCACTAATAACTGCGGTCCAAGAAGGTTCCATTCTCTTAAAATCTTTTAAGGTTGCAAACACTGTCGTAGCTTCTGTTTCCCTTGTAGACACGTCTTGCGAGGATTCCCCAAATATTTTCAATTGGATTTAAGTATGGTGCACTCTTGTAAAAAAGCACATTCCCAATAACATTGAAAATACATATAAAATATTCGATTCATTTGATGCAGTCAGTTCCTGGAATATAATCTATGTTTGCATTTCCACTTTTGTGGAATCTTTTCTCGAAAATGAATAGATTTGAAATTAACCAAATGAATTGGTTTTGAGTTGAAACTTGGTTGGAAGTGACTTCCAAATGAGCTAAAACATGAACCGAAACATTTTCCCGAAAACTGAAAGCGTCAGATTTCCTAGCTTTAACCATTGCGAAACTGCGATTGTTCATCCAAACAAGAGTATATAGTAAGGTGCAAGCAAGATAGATTATATCCTACGCCCCGAGAGCTCTCTCAAATCTCATGGATTGTAATTCACAGCTGTCGCCATTAGCAAGTGAAGAGGACCGTTTGTTCAAGAGATTTTATATAAAATCTTTAAATATTTGCTCCTTTTTATTTCTTTTAATTTAAAAAAAAACAATTCCCCCAGATCTTAGTAGGCCTTTCCCATACGTCAACTGCTTCCAGGAGCTTACACCAACACAATTTCTCATAACAAATTCTCGTCTCTCAGCGATAGCAACAACAAAATTGAAAATCTAAAAAAGTATAAATAATTTTTCAATTCTTAAATACATTGCACACAATTCTTTTCTCGCAAAATGGCGGATCAATCGGAGGAGGATTTTCTATACGCCACTTTGGATGCCATGCATCGGCTGTGTGTACCCGCCACCAGCTTTGAGATAATCGCCTTGCTCAATGTGCGCACCGACATGGATGTGGAAGAGCTGAAGACAGGGGTGACTTCGGCCCTGGAGAAGGCTCTGGAAATGGGAATGATAAGTCAGTTGGGTAAACGCTTCAAGATTCCCTCACAGGTGGCCCTGAACCTTAAGCAACGCGGTATACTCCAAAAGAAGTTGGACCATCTGCCCTTGAATTGCACCCCCTCGACTTCGATGATATTGGCTGCCGGGGCTGCGGCCAGACGTCGTTCAAGGGCTGGAGGAGCTCTTAAGCGTTTATCCAGCGTGGGAAATGGGAGTAAAGTGCGCCCAAAAAGTATGCCTGGCTTAAATGGTTCGGCAGCGTCGCTCGGCAGCTCTTCGACGGCCACTTTGGTAGAATCCATTTCCCAAGGAAATGTATGCATGGGTCGCTTGCCCTCGCGTCTGCTGCTGAAGAGTCGTACCACTCCCACCAATGTCCGTGGGCGCCCCATCAGAAAAAAGAAACGTACCGTCAAGCAGAGAAACGATCAAAGGATGGCAAAGGTGAGTACCAGATTGTGGTTGATTTGTGTTTTTGCGCCCAGGGTTTTAATTGATTATGCAACTTTTTCAGCTTAAGAAGACCAAACGCAAGAAAGCGGCGTAAGAGGATGACTGGATGCCAAATGTAACTTAATATAGAAAAAAAGGAGACAAGAAAACACAATTCATTTGAATAATTTTATTTGTGCTGGCCTCACAGATACTGTTTCCAGAGCGGGTTACTATCCTTAACTCAAAACTTTCCATATAACAAAACTATATTTCAAAATTAAAGTGTCCTCTCCCAAAACTTTTCAAAAACTCGCTGCTTTTTACCTTTTACTTTGCCAGTGTACGGCTCTGTGGTGCTTCAATTCTTTGCAAAATATGTTAATTTTTTCTGATAAATGAAATAATCAATGTAATCCAATTGTTGAAAATTCCAAGCCGTCTGCTTGAAATGTTGGGGCTGCTCAATTTGCTTGTAAATTTGAAAAGTTTATGGAAATGCCAATGGCCACAACTCGGCACTCGCGCAGTCGACAGGCAGTCAATATCTTGTGCATTTCAATAGTTCATATATTTGGGCGGTTACCCCCCCCCCCCCCCCCAACCACATTCTCTGACAACCGGGCAGCCCTTTGCCTTTTGGCCGGGACCGGCAATAAAAATGCATTTCATGCTCGAAACATGACTTGGCTCAATTTATTTTACTTTGCCGCATTTAACGACTTCACACAGGCGCCGCTACCGCCGCCAATGCCAGACGTGGTCCCCCCCTATGGAGCGTGATGGAGGGCGAGCGAACTACAGTTGGAGAAAATTTTATAATGCACCTCAACGAGGATGGATTAAGTAATAAGATCCAAAATCATTTCAAAATATATGAAAAATGTGGAGGCTCAGCTAAGTTCGGCACATAGTATGAAGTTCCGAGCAGTGTGTAGTGAATAGAGGACTCTGTGCAATATTTTAGCTTTATTTTTGGACAAAGCTTAATCGACTCAGCTTGATCAGCATCAACAAACGAAATAGTCAATATAGCCATGTCCGTCCGTATCTGTCCTTACGAACAAACAGATCTCACAGTTGATAAGAGATATAGGTTTGAAATGTGTGGGACATAAGCTTTTTGAACTTGCAGGCAGATGAAGTTTATTTTCAATTTTTGTTACGGTTCGTACCCTTTCCATGCAGCTGAGTGAATACTTTTATTGATTAGAATCTTGTTTCTGAGCGATAGTTTGCTTCCTGTGGCTGAATTGATTTGGCCAGGCCTCTTATAAGCGTTTTGAAGGTAAGTCTTCGGTCGAGATGAATTCATAGGAACCGAGATCCTGTGTGGTGGTCCAGAAACTCTCCTTGGAGGAAAGTCTCTTCTCAGCGCGTAATGCTGAAAAACTTTGAGTGGCTTATCAAATATTCCAAATTGGAACAAACAACAACTATCCTTATTAGATATTCTTGCATAGTGTCAGCAGCGGAATACCTACATATACGGGGGTGACGGGAGAAACCTCTTCCAATCGCATTCCAATCGATGCCACAGAAATCTCTTTCGGTTGGTTTCAAACCTCTGGTATTTTGTTAGGAGATTTTGGCAAACCAACTAAAGCCAATAAGAAAACCTACAAAACCGAAGTTGCCAACCAACGCGACTCGATCTGTTTCCAGGGTTGACAATGTATAAAAAAACTTCAAATTAGCTTACAGATGCATGTTATTGCTTTCGCTTGAAAAGATTTAGCAGAAACTATACTAGACCATTCCACTTAGGGTCGCTCGCATTAATTAGAAGGTCTATGATCTGTGTTGGATTTATAGTCGTCATTACAGTAGGTTCACCTCGGAATTCGAGATACCCAGCTGTAAGTCTGTAAATACTTGTATATTAATACCCTAAAAGTTGTCTCAAAACCTACATATGGTAGTGTGTGCGCAACTATTAAATTTCAAGGTCAAAGGTCACAAAAATCGGTTTTTAGCACTTTTTTTGTAAATATCTCATTTCCTATGGGTTTTTTGCTATTTGTATTTATTATCAATATTGTAGAATACAAAATTCTCTACAAATTTTGATTAATGAAATTTTTCATACGGTGAACCGTTGTCGAGATAGAGGGCGGAGAACGCGCGGTCACAAGATCACTTCAGGTCAACCAGTGCCTCCTGTCGAAAACGCGCCATATATTGTTGATGAACTATCGATAAATCAATGATTATAAATATTTGTCAACTTTTATTAACTATTATATTATATTTTATCATTTTCTTCATGCATTAAATCTATATCTATTCAATGATACTGATAACCGTTTCCTAAAATTAAAAAATAGTTAAGGGAAAAACTAAAATCATAATACAATTATATTCCCATTTACACTAATGACATTTTAAAAAGAAAGTAATTAAGTGCATCTTCTTTAAGATCTGTAAATTTTAAAATCCTTCTACTATACCTGGGAATTATACGGGCCCCTATTATACACTACGGACCTTGTTCAATTGTATTGTATAGTTACTACCGTCTTCTCTTTATTTCAGTTTTAATCGTATCTTGGTAACTACGGACGTACAATTTCAAGAACTATGGCTGATTTGTGTTTTCTTTGTAATAAGTCAGATTCGGGAGGTGAATCGCTTATTGAAGTAGTGCGCGGTATGAAATCTCTTCGAACAGCAAGTGTCGAACGAAACGACGGAAAATTGTTTATTTAAAATCAGTAACCTCTGTTAAAATGCATGAAAAGTGCCGAAGTGTTTACATTAGAAAAACTGTATCCAAGCAACAAAACGGAAACTAGAAGAAGGAGAAACTATAACTTCTCCATTAGTACTCCGTAAAAAACGAGGTGAAGTGTTTGATTTTAAGAATCAATGTTTATTTTGTGTCGAAGTTGCTGATAAGGCTGCTGAAAAAAAGAAAAGAGAAAAATACAGGCGGAAGATACAAAATGTGAGTACTCTTGAGTTCAAAGATACTGTTATCAAAAAAGCAGATGAACGTGGGGATGATTTCGGAGAATTGGTGAAAAGTCGTATAATTTTACAGTATGATTTGATCGCTGCTGAAGCGAAGTACCATGCTGCTTGCTTTACAAGCTTTTCAAATAAATCATCATCATCATCGCCTCTTGAGAAACCTTGTCAAGATAATCAAGTTACAAAAGCTATGTTAGAGATTTTCAATTACATCGAAAATAATAATGATTCTCAATTCACACTAAAAGAGCTTAAAGATGTCTTGACAGGGAATGTGCCGGATGATAAAACTTTCATTACAAGACTACAACAGAAGTACTTAACCGATATCTTAATTTGTTATTTCTTTCCGTGATGTACAAGCTAATATTTTATCAAAAGCTTGGTACGAAAGTAAAAAAATAGACCCTGAAGCAGAAAGGCAAAGAATTGTAGAAGCTGCAGCAGCAATTATTAGAGAAGATATCCGAACATCTATAGTTGAAACTAAATCTTATCCACCTCCTGGAAAAATAAAATAAATAATGTTAATCAAGAAATTCCAAAAACTTTATTACATTTCTTAGAAGAAGTCATCGTCAAAAACAGGAAAGGACAAATTGATCATTTAAAAACAAAATGTACTTCAATAAGCCATGCAATTATGGCTGCCATACGGGAACGTTCTTTTTCATCACAGTTACTTTTGAGCCTTTCTGTATTTCTTCACAGAAGATATGGATCTAAAAGACTATTGGATATTTTATCTAGTTTGGGATTTGCAGCTTCTTATAGAAATACACCCACAGCCTCGTACTTTATCATCAGAGTCAGGTGCACTTGTACAATATGTTGGAGACAATGCCGATATAAATGTCCTTACTCTTGATGGTAACAATACTCTTCATGTTATGGGGATTATTAAGGTAGTTACTCCAAAAAATGCTTTTATCTACAATGATCGGATACAAAAATGTACAACCAAACCGAAAGCGAAAGAGTTGCAGCCATATCACATGTTTCTTTACAATTTAACGATAAACCAGTCGTACCAGGATACAGTAAAGTTCAAGTTGAAAATCTGCATAACGTTTGAGCACTAACAGAAAAAACAATTAACGGAACAGAGTGTTGTTAAATAAATTAATACTGAATAAAAAGTGAATAGGTTAGGAAAAAATGATAAAATATAATATAATAGTTAATAGTTAATCAAAATTTGTAGAGAATTTTGTATTCTAAAATATTGATAATAAATACAAATAGCAAAAAACCCATAGGAAATGAGATATTTACAAAAAAAAGTGCTAAAAACCGATTTTTGTGACCTTTGACCTTGAAATTTAATAGTTGCGCACACACTACCATATGTAGGTTTTGAGACAACTTTAAGGGTATCAATATACAAGTATTTACAGACTTACAGCTGGGTATCTCGAATTCCGAGATTCTTACCTAATTTAAGCTTAAATGACTGGACTATTAAAACAGGTTGGCTAAAACATTAGTTTCTGTGTTCTCTTTGTATTGGACATCTACACAGAATATGATTGATGTCCTCTACCTCATTTGTGTTGCACAATTCGCATTTATTAGTCCCTCCTGTAATGAATCTATTTCCATTTAATAGTTTCATGTCACAATTTGCCTTAAGAATCCAGGATACTGCCCAGGTATCCACTTGTGCCTGAGTTCTCCCCTCACTTTATAGTTTTTGCCGAACAAGTTCTAAATGCCTGTCTCTCGTAAGCTAAGCTTCGCTTTAAGAAAACATTTTTCTCCTATACCAACTCAGATTTTGTTGCTGGCATTTGTAACTGTGTCTTTCTCCCAGTGTCGTCTGAGTTGAGTTGGCAGTCCCATCTCTTCCCCTATACTCCTGCCAATGTCTCACATACATGGCCGGTGTAATGGTGTTAGACCACAATGAGCTCAATTTACGCCAATGATTGGCGGTGCTTGGGTGCTACAGTCAAGAAGAAGCCCAAGAAGAACACAGAGGCAGGGAACCTTCCGTCGGTCTAGTGGTTTTCGCTATAGCCGAAAAAGTTTCTTGTTTGCATTTGCCTATCGTCTGGCCCCCCGGGAGCGGGAGCAGAAGGCATTGCAGCCGCCAGACGTTAAACATCGCGTGCAGACTTGGGAGGAATGTGGCCACGCCCACCGCCAACTCCCAATGAAAAAGTCACAGACATGGCAAGACTTTTTGCCAGAAACTACATGGGACAACATGGGCTACATTTACAAAGAAGAAGGTTGTGGGTTGTGGGAGAGGTGGTTACACTCGAATCCTCCATTTAATTGTGATTTGTTTCGCCTTTCAATTGGCTACCCAATTTTCGCATGTTTTTGTCAACGCCACACAAAAACATAATTAGCAGAAAAAAGCTGAGAAATAAGTATTTGCATTTTCTTATTCCAGAACTTACATCAGTTCGCTTGTACTTTGGGTTTAAACCATCATCATCATCACATGGTTCTCAACTTTTTGCCAATCCCACAACCAAACTAGACGCTCGCACAACTCACAACTTTTGTACCAAGTGGCGCAACCTTATTATATATTTAACAACAAAAGCCAGTTGCCAGCCAACCAACCATCAACCATTTGCCATTGGCCCATTATGATAATCATTTTGAAAGGCTTTTCCACGAGTTTTTGAACAACAAAGGGGATTTAAATTACGCCCGCTAAGCGATTTATGCAGCCGCCACCGACAACAACTTGAACAAGAAACATCCGCAGCAGCAGAAGTGAAAAGAAATTCAGGCCCAAGGCTGAAGGAATACCCTGAAAAAAGGTTTGGCATAGCATATAAGTTGTATCAATTGTGGTATTTTGTTAGTCTTAAGGAGGAAGCCACACTTGAGTGGGAACTTCAATATTCTTTCATCTTCACAAATCAAAATGGGTAGAATTTATTTTAATTTCTGTTATATTTACAAAAACCCTTTCAGCTTAATTGAGATGCAGTGCAAATACAGCCAACAAAACAGCAGTGTGACCATTTGATATATTGTGTTTTATTTTGTTTGACTGCAGTTGAAGGGTCACATTCAAGATTTCACTCGCCAGTCAAGCTGATTATTTTGTCAATTAAAGTGTGCTTTTGTGAAAATATACCAATATCTTCTTTGCTGGTATGCAAAAAACTTAAAACGACTGGACAAAATTGAATACCTCCTTTTGCGGGTCTTCTTTTTGTAGTTGCTACACGAAGGTTTTGGTAAAAAGATAAGAAAATTCTCAACAGGTTTGTGGCGGGCAGATGCTCAACGCACACACAGACATCACGTCGGGGTCACCACTGTAGAGATTATGAGGTCGTGCTCAATACAATTAACCATAATACTTATAAACTTAAATAGTTTAACAAACAGCCTTGTTCTCAGTTTCACTTCCGCAAAAGTTTTGTGAATTAGAGACCAAATCTGGTCCAAAAATCCAGTTTGAAATAACAAAACTTTTGCGGAAGAGGAATTGGGAACAAGGCTGATAGATTGTTGTTTGTTGATCGTGGCCAGCCGCGAGCTACTGAAAATCTTTGAGACGAGAGATGATGAGCTGCGATAGTCATCGATAGTTCCTCGTGATCATCGTGATTAATGTGGCCAGAGCCGTCAAACATTTCATTGATCATTCGAGTCGATTCCCTTTCGTACCTTTGTCTTGATTTTAAGCCCGCATGGGATTTGATGATGATGTGAAATGGAAAATTACACTGGCAACAAAATGTGGTGTATCAGAAAAATATACCAAAATATATTAAGTTAAGATGTATTGACATGACATATATTTCACATTCCTCAACAACTCCAAAGTTTTAAAACTTGTTGGGGGTTTCGAAAGGTCGTTATGCTTGGTCCCAAGAAGTCTAGGGGTCTTTGAAGATAACTTCCGCAAATTCTTCTGTTCCCGTCCATATAATATCTTGCTAAATTAACGAGCACTTCTTGGTTATAATATTTTGTGTGTTGTTGGTATGTGGGCAGTGTTATTACCGAAGCAGCTGCTGCTCGAAAATTTTGAATCAATTCAATCAGAAAATAAACCGACAATATTGTACTTGAATTAAGTACAAACAGTGTCGATAGTACGATAAGTACAAAAATACTTGATCCATGTACAAAATTCTTGGATTAAGTACGACTTTTCAATCTTAAAATTCTTGATCTAAGACTGTTTTGGGATATATTAAGTACATTTCGAATTATTTTTAAAATCTTTTCTATCTTACTTTTAGGTTGTAATGACCTTAAGTCAAGCCCGATTAATTCTCAAAATAAGTACACAATTTTCTTTCGTGAATTCAAGTAATTTCAAAGGTCAGACCATAAAACATTATAGAAAGAAAAAGAAGAGTATTTCTAACACGTAAGTAATGCTCTTGGTTTGATCCCATAAAATTCTAAAACTATTAGCAAGTTGGTCTAAAACGAGTTCTCTGTTTTGAACCAAAAAAGGCTGAAGACATGCAAGGGCCATGAAATAATTTCTTTGGTAGAACTACTGTAGGGCAGAAATTTACCATCACTCCATAACAAAAGAGTTAGAACCATTAGTTGCACTCTTTTTGGAGCTGGCATTATAAGTCAATTATGTACTCAAACAAACATAAACGGGTGTGTTCCAGAAATCTCTAGAGATTTGTGTATAAACGGTTGCTTGCCTTAATATGTAAAGTGTCTTCAAAATGCTAGGCCAATCGGTTTCCTGCCCCCCGGCGAACACACTGAATTCACCGAACTACAGTAGATCAGTGTAGGAGAGTAGAGAGCCTCGATTCTTGGGGAAACCTGGAGTAGATGACAAAAGTTGACCGACAGCTCAAGGCAAAGCAGATTTGATGCGAACGGTTTTCCTTTCCTTAATTTCAGTAGCCGTCATTATTCTTGCAACTTAACATATAAAGTCCTCCTAGTTAAATTAAAAATCTCTTCGTTTATACGAAAATCTCTAGAGATTTCTGGGACACACCCGATTTTGCACTTTAACTATGAACGCGCAGTTCTGTAAGTACAAAATATTCTTGATTCAAAAACATTTGTTCTTTTTTTGTTCGTTTTTCGGTTTAGGAATGTTTCGTACATAATTGAAGCACACAGAAGTACGAATCGTGCTAAAAATTTGAAGTACAAAACGGTGTAAACTCAATAGCGTTTGGTGTAGAACGCTGGCAGCCGATTTTTTCTTAGTGTAGCTATTAGTGGTTGTATTTTCTGCTGTTGCTTTTGGACGGCACCCAAACTCAAGTTTTCTGCCCACCAACGTCCTATTTATAGCTGCTATGTGTCAGATAAATTTAGATCTTACTCAGTTATTTATACGTTTATGCGACAGAAAGATATGTTCTTTTGAATATATTTATTATATTTTCTGAATTTTTATTGCGTTTCGTCTTGAGTGTAAAAGAACCTTAGTTCGATTTCCAGATAAGTAAATAAAGTTAAGCAAAATCTCTTAAATAAAACAAAGTGGGGTTAGTTACTCCATTTATACATCAAGAACTGCTGGACGGATTTGACGGAAAACTATTAAAATGTATATAAACGATCCAATAGACCGCGTAATTTTTGGAAATTTCTCAAGAGTTTTTATTGTTAGGATGATTTGATAGTTGACAATGGTAGACGGTAAAAAGGTAAAGCTAAGAGTCAATAGGTCTAAAAAAAAATCACGAAAATGTTGCCCAATTTTAAAAAAAGTTTATAGTATCATGAAGATTTAATAGTTGGCAATTGTGAACGGGTAAAAAGGAGGTGTAGACCAACAGGTCAACAAAGTTGACAAAGGTCAACTACACCAATCAGTTTAAACGAATGTACACCTGTTAAACCCCGACAGAGGGAAGTCTACATATGATACATAAACGAAATTGTGGCTTATTTATCTTTGATGCCCCCGATGGAACTGGGAAGACATTCCATAAGTCATTGGTTTTGAACACTGTTCATGCACGATCCGACGTTGCGGAAGCAGCTGCTTCTTCTGGAAAAGAGCCACATTGTTAAAAAAGGATATCGTACAGCTCATACAGAGTTAAATTTGCCGTTTAACCTTTTGTACAATGAAACAATGACATGAAACGTTTTAGTTTTAGTAAGCGTGTAAAATCAGCATTTGGGACGAATGCACTATGGCGCACAATCGCGCATTGGAAGCTCGTGAGATGTTTTGAAGGCGCAATGATTTTACAGTCTAGCGATTTTCGCCAAGCACTGCCTGTCATTCTAAGATTGACTACTGCCGATGAAACAAACTCTTGCCTCAAATTTTCCAAGCTATGGCGCTATGCGCTTCAGATGACAGCAAACATGAGATTTGAATTGCTGAACCTATCCATCTGCTTAAGATTTCTCCAAACAATTGCAGATTATCGGAAATGGCAGTGTTCCTGCCGACTAATCGAGCGGATTGATTTTAGTTTTGTCTCATCTAAATTCAAGCTCAATAGCATACATAGTATTCCCGAACTAAGCACTGCTGCAGCTACAACCGATCATCCGATCTTTATCAATCCTTTGAGGCGGTCAATAATGCCGAACCGCTCTGAAACCCTAGACAAAACAAACTTCGGTCTTTTTTGTACTTCTCCTCTAAATCTATCCATATAAATATAGTTAAAGTCTTCGCAACTTTACAATGGTTTTCTTTTAATACCAAAAATTTTCTAACTTACTATTTCTCTGCCCTAAGAGTGTTGCCTTAGTTAATATATCCTGCCGAAATGTAAGTTCTTTACCATTTCGAGTGCGTGGAAGGGGAAAATGGGGTAGTGAAGGGGTGCGGGTTTTGGCTGACAGGCTTCCATCTCGGGGCATCTCTTGAGAGGCTTGAGCAACTCATCAGCAGCCAAGCATCGCATTTTGAGATAAAACATAAAGAGGCGCACCTAATGTGTGTGTGCGTGTGTGCGTGCCCGCAGACATGTGTGCGTATGTGTGTGTTGACTTTGGATAATGTCGTTTGTTGGCTGGCATTGCCACCCGCCTTTTGTTTGTCTGTTTGTTTGTTTGTTTGTTTGACTGATTGTCTGTCATTTTGTCTGATTGTGCGCCTATTAGTATACAAATGAATGAATAAGTGCGCACACACCGCACCAACCACTCGCTCCACACCCCTCGTACAGCGCTGCCAATGCTGCCAATGCTGCCACCGCCTGCACGTTTTCATTTTCGTTGATTGAATGGGAAATGGACAAAGTGGCAGCAGATTATTTCTTGCTTTAAGCCTTTAAGTCTTTGTTAGACAATTTGCTGGCGCAAACCCGATTCAATGTGGTTGCCTTTTAATTGTTGTAATGCGATTTCCTCACCTCGCTTTTGTGTTTGGATTTTCCCTTTTAACCAACAGCAGTAGCAGTTTTTCATTAGGTTTTAGCTTGATGCACGTAGTTCAATTGTGGCGAAATGTTGAATTAGTCGAAAGCAATTTGATTTTGATTTGGATTTTAGGTATTATAATTGCAATTTCTGGCCAGGATTAATTCAATTCATTTGGGGATGGAGAAGCAAATTTTGATGGAGAGTAGGATTAAACACAAAAGTTTCGAGATTCTTTACAATTTGCTAACAAAGCTTTAATCAATTTGTAAAATGGAAACTAGTACAATTTGGCTATAGCGCATATGCGTTGAGACGGCATTCCTATTGTTTTGACATTGCATTAGAAAGACTTACGTGGCGGAAATCATAAAAGAATAATTTCTTAGATCATTTGAATCCCAAATGCTTTCCGATTTTCCTCCCTGCTTCGAGCAATCGCTCAGCTCATTAAAATTCCTGAAATGCCCTTTAAAATTAACTAAATGAATGGACTCATAATTGCCCAACAGCATCAAGAGCCACCTCCTCCTCATCATCATCATCATTTCCATCATTATCTGTGATTTTTCACTTGAGCCAATAAAAAAAAAAAAAAAAAAAAAACGAGACACAAAGAGGGCACAAAGTGAGCGTCCGACTGGTGCAAATGACATTCAGCCACACTTTACCATCAATTGCAACAACAAGCACTTGAGTCACTTAAATGTTAATGAAAACAAACAAATTGAGTGGATTTAGTTGACTGCTGTCGTCCCCCCGAATCCCAGGCCCTTCCCACGCTTTAATAATGATGCAAAGCAACGCCCATAAATTGCAATCCCACCCCCACAACCAGGGACCAGCATATCAACATCTATGGCACGGCTAATATTAGTAGCCGTTTCATCCCACCTCCCCCCTCTGACGACAGAACTCATAAACAGTGCGCGCAAATTGTTAATTGACACATTGCCACAGTCAAGGGGCTGCTTAATGGTCATGCGGCGATTTCCCTGGCGCTCACAATGTTCAGCCCATATTGGGTTCAAGGAGAGAAACGTAAGCCGGAAAGAAATGTAAGAATGTGTCATGAATTTCATTTAATTCAAGGGTTGCTCGATAAGTTTCGTCTTCAGCCTCACCAGACTAAAACTAACTTGATATTGTACAAATGTATTTTCACTTAGCTCAGCACACATCAAAGACAGCAAAAACGAAGCAGTATCGCTGCTTATATGGCGCTTGTTGGTCTGAGAGTAGCCAACTAACACTATATTGTTAGTTAAGCGTTTATAAAATGTTTGCATGTGCGATTTGAAGCTGATAGTTATCTATCCAAAAATATCATATATTTGACCGCTATCGTCAAAAAAAAGTGCGATATATCGATCAAATATTGTTAACCCTACTGCAAACCTTTAAAGTTTTAAAAAGGTCAGATCCGGGTGGTTCGAGCCCCGGTTCCTGTGCTTAGCCAACCAAAGGTTTTGGTTCGAATCTGGGTGCCAAGATTGCTAGATAGTTGACAGACTTTTGCCGCTATTTTTGGCCAAAATGTAGACATATTTTTGTTTAGAAGAACGCGCCCAAATTACTTATCTTCAATTCGTATTCAAATGAACCATTCAAAGGTCCTCTACAAAGGCTTCCGAAAGTGCCATGTCTTTTAATTGTAAAAGATAGCGCCTCATTCTACGTACATAAGAGTACGAGACATGCTTACCCCTTTCCTAACTTGACTTATGCTTTAACTCTGCCTCCGAATTATGTTATCAACTTGAGCGATTCCATAGCAAATTTTAATGTTAATGTTTTCGTTCATAAAAGTAAGAAAGTAGTAAAAATTTTATTCAAATTTATATAAATTAACGTTGAAGCCAAACCTCTTATTTTCACAGACAGATCTTCAGTTAAGGTTAAGGTTCAGGAGGTTAAAAGGACGTCGAGCCGGACCCAAAAAACCCGAACCGAACCGGTTGTTTTGGAGTTCCTGTTTGCTGCCTTGAATAACAAACATATCTTTTGATAATCGTATAAAAATGCATATACATCGTAGTGCTTTGGAACTTTGATCTCTAGATTTTGAAAGAAGTCACAATGTAGTTTTAAGCAGCGCTGCAAACGGTTTTGAACTAATCCGGTTCAAACCAGGAATTCCGACTTTTATTTTACTGTGAACAGAACCTTAAACCGAACCTCTATAGAAACAAAAGCTGAACTGCCGAACCTAAAATTTCGGGTTCAGTTCAACAAAAATTATAGACATGAATGAGTTTGACCTACCGTTTAGCGACTTCTTCTGTTATCTAGTCGGTTTTGGGCGACTAAGGCCTGATTTCTCAACGTGCGGTTGGTCAACTTGTTAGGAGTTTAACCGAATTTGCGTGTCTCATGCTGTGTGTGGCGCAACCGGAGGAACAGACTTAACCGCTGCTAGAGCACTATAAAAACTAGTTAAAGTTAACCGCAAGTTCACTGCCGATGGAATTATCGATATATTTTATCGCATACGTACAAACAGCTGGCTCCAACATTTGATTTGTTTATTTTATTATTTGCTGCCACAAAAATGTTTATGAATAAACGAATTAAGTTAAAGACCTTGTGCGATTTAATTTGTTGTGACTTGGATTGTGAGCAGGACTTGGAGGCGCTGCGTTCTTATGCATGTGGCAACATCCCACTGCGGCTGACTTCTGTGTAGTCAGCGTTCCTTTGATAAGCCGAGCAGGTAAACAAGTGTCCCCAACTTAGCTTTTGATTCATCGCAATCAATTTTAATAAATTTTTTTGCAATAATATTACCAGCAGCATTTAATAGCATTAAAATAGCCGTAACAAAAATACCTAATTTGTTGACCGTGCCTGGTCACCCTAACGCAGCGATAGGAATTTATCGATATCGGATGAAGCTGCTGTTGAGAAAACCAAATCACTTGACCGCTTGTCAACTGGAGGAACAAATTTGACCGGCGGTTGGTCAACCGGAACCTTTGAGAAATCGGGACCTAAGTCTTGTAGGGCTGTAAGTACTTCTGGTTACCA
The DNA here is from genome assembly GCA_018904265.1 of Lordiphosa collinella. Lineage (NCBI taxonomy): Eukaryota > Metazoa > Arthropoda > Insecta > Diptera > Drosophilidae > Lordiphosa > Lordiphosa collinella. Next base: position 132,223 of record JAEIFV010000758.1, read on the forward strand.
GTAAGTACTGAGCTCAGCATCCATGTTGTAGTGCAGCATACTGAAGGGTATTTATCGTTTTCTTTCTTTCAGTATAAAGCTTCTTTAGAACAGTTTTACTGATTGGAAGTAATGGTGAAATCAGTAAAAAACGGTTTTGTCGCCATTGTGCAATGTGTTGTACGAAAACTCTTTTTTTTGTCGTCAACGTAAAAATGTTGAGCGATTCTATCGACCTCTGATTGGCAGATAGCAAATGCTAGCTAAGGCCACTATCGAGGGTGACTCCTTTTCTGCGTGGATTTAACTCAGACGAATTAATATTCTACGGATGTTAATCAAACTAAGAGCTTACAAATAAGGGACAGGTTTGGTAACTGAAGTTTTTGAAAACGTTAGCAGTGAGTTTCTCAGGGCTTTCTTTCATTGTTATTTCTCGCCGAAATGTGGTGGGAAAGCTTAATGTCGAAACTATAAACGGAATTTTCTAGCTACTCACAAAAAAAAACCGTTAATTTTGTACTTGAATTTAGTACAAACGGTGTCGATAGTACGGTGTTTACGAAAATACTTGATCTTAGTACAAAATTCTTGGATCAAGAATGATTTTTTCAATTTTAATATACTTGTTTTAAGACTATTTCGGTATAAATTAAGTACATTTCCAATTATTGTTAAATATTTTTGATCGTACTTTTAGGTTGTAAAGGCCTTAAGTCAAGCCCGATTGAATCTCAAAAAAGTTCAAAATATTTTTACTTAAATTCCAGTAATTTCTTATGTCAGTCCAAAAAAATGAGAATTTCAAACAAGTACAAAATGTTTTTGGTTTGAGCCCATTCCCAAGTTCTCCTAAAACGAGTTCTATTTATTGACCAAGAAGGCTGGAAATATCCAATGATCATAAATAAAACTGTTTGGTAGAACTATTGTAGGTCAGAAATTAACCCTCACTGCATAACAAAAGAGTTTGAATCAGTTGCGAATTTTAAGAACAGACTCGCTTAAAAATAATTTACATTCTACGTAGCTTTATATATAGTCATGCCCAAAATTCTAAATAGATATAATTTAATATAATGTGTTAGATTTAGTACCATTGGTCCGGAATTTAAGCCGACTTGTACTTCCGGTTATGGGTGTACTTCTATCAAGTAGGAATAAATCAAGGCAACAAAATTAAAGATTTTGGCGATTAAAGATGATTTTTGTTTGCTGAACACGAAACTGTTTTGGGAAATTATCATCACGTCTGGAATTCGACCCTTTTTTGGTTCGTTTTGTGGGGACCCAATACTTTGATTTAGCTCTCTCCAAAAACACTTTTCCTGAACTTTAAAATAAACTAACCCAAGCAATTCTGCGAGTTTTCTAAGCGAAGATAGACCATTATTGATACATAGATACACATGTGTTAGAAATGACAAAGAAATTTTGCTTATGGAGTGACTTTTGGTGAGGCTATGCATTATGGATCAATATATTCATGCATTTTTTACACAAGTTAGGTACCGAATACTATATGAGGCCCACTTTGTAATACTTAAGAGTTCCGAAAATCAGAAAATTTGTCATCTTCAACTCAAAAAAGAACAAGATGTTCTCTCAAATTTTTTAAGAACCAATGATTCAAATGTTCTTAAAATCAGCACAATTCAACTCGGTCACCGCACAGAAAAGTATAAGTAGTCATTTAGAAGTGCTTCAAGGTTCGATCCCCGACGAGTCCGACAAAAACTTTTCTTTCTTTATAAAATGAACCAAGGCCGTTGGGGTGGGAGTGAGTCGTCGCTAAAGTTGTTGTGTACAGTACTTACAAGCAATGTCTTTGATTCTAAGGACTTCAAATGAATGTTAGCAGGCTCAGGTCGAGGTCTGATTATAGTTCAATAATCAACCCGAAATTCAAGAGAATACATATGAACTGAACAGTAGCTGTGGCTTTAGACGGCCGTTTGCTGCCGTGGCAAAGCTTGTCATACACTTTCAGTTGCTGTCACCCCAAGCATTTGCAAATCCCTATTTATATTACCCAGTCGGCGAATAACGAGTTGAGAATTCACTAGCTTTAAGCTCCGCTCTTTGGGGTATCTGAAGGTATTTGCATTGGCATTGAAGGTTGTCCAATGTATCTCTGTTGTTTGTGGTTGTTACCCAGTTGAGTTTAAAATGTTTTTAAAAAACGAAACTGTTGAGCTAGCAAACTTGTTTACTAGCTTTGTTTAAGCAAATTATATCACAATTTGGGGTAAAAGTTTACATCAAGTGTTCGACTAACAAGCCTTTTGGTTGTTCAATAAAAACAACAATTTTCAATCAATTTTAGGGTGAAGTTTAAGGCGAAAGTAAGCGAGAGTTGGAATAGTGTCCGCTGAGAAATAAGATAACGAAAAGATGAGTGCGTGTGGAGATGGGACTAAAATGTCCGCTAGTTTGACTGAACGACCAACCGTCTTCAGAAACTTTCAATTAGCTACGTAACAATGCGTTTGTTGCTATTGTCTCACAATTTCTTATTTCAGAGTAAAAGGTCTTTGGGCAGCAAAAAAACATCGCTAAGTTTTGTGTATGCGAACCCCTGTTGATACCCTCATAGCTCAACTCAAACCTCAATTGTATCCCAGGAAATTCGCAGGGGCTTTTCTGGAATAATTTGCAGCAACTAATATTTCCAGAGCTAATTACTTTTTGCTCAAACTTTTTCGCCCAACATAAACAATAACAAATTTGTTCTCAAGTGGAATTGGCCAGGGGGAAATGTCTTTGCATTTTTCAAGTATCACCTTGGGCAGTTTCCTAGGCAATTTGCAAAGGTCCCAATCTTCTGCCCAAGCCCCACTCAAACCAATCAAGTGCACTGGACCACGCCTCCTGCCCGTGATTATATATATAAAGCCGGGGGCATAAATATTAGCAGCCAAGGCGTTTGCCATTGACGTTGCTGCAGTCATTTAAATGGCTGTCGGTCGTTGTGGTCGTCGTCCCTGCTTCCAGCTCCATGGCCTGACTCTGATTATGCCATCGCTCTGCACTGCCCCTGCCATTCCCTTCCAAGAAAAAAGCTGTCAACGATGCTTCGCATACTTCTTAACCCATGCCCGCCCCCTGGCCTCCTGCCGCAAAACTCAACGCAGCGCACAATGAATTAAATGAATCTCAATTTCCGTTTGGTTTGCGGTTAAAAGCCGCAATCGTCGCTTCTCGGGCCAAAATGCAAATTCTCCAGCGGAGAAAATGAAAACAAGCCGAAAAACTCTTCTGGCAAGCAGAGCAATGCCGCATTGCTCCTTAGCCGCCGCCGCTCTGCTTCAATTGCCTTCCCCTCCCCAAAAAACACTATTCGTTCGTTTTCAAGTTTTTGGTTGCTAAGAAAAGGCCGTAAATTGCTTGCAAGATGCCCAAACGCGAGCTTCAGCGTTCTGGCTGTGGGATTTTGTTTTGAAAGTTTTCTGGAAAGTTTTACAACTGCACACGGAATGGGGAACGGGGAACGGGGGGGAGCAGAGTTGAAGTCGGAGTTGTAGGGTCACCGGGTCGCCGATGTCTGCAAAAGTTTTGCGATTTGTTTGCGCGAAATAAACGCGACGCAGATAATTTGTGCAAAAGTTCACCCTCTTTCCGCGTTCTGCTGCTGATTTGCGTTCTGGCGTTATTCTGGGCCTGCAGCAACTCGTTATAAATACTCGTTGGTAGTTACTAGCTAAAGTGTTTAAAGTTTTGATCTAAGAAGAGTAACTTTTTGGTAAGTGTCAGAAGTAATTTGTTTAAAAGTTACTCGCTGCTAGTTAGTCATTTTGGCAGTCAACTAGTTACGAGTAAATGTCAAAAAGTATAACTAGGTAGGGCATAAGGTATTCGGAATTTCTAGAGTTCCTAGAGAAGGTTACATAAAAAGTGATTTTAAATTATTATTTTAAGGCTTGGATTGTCCGTTATTTCAAAAATTTCATCAAATTCGTCAGCTAAAGATCTAAGGATTCTTGGAAATCATAATAGCAGTTCTGTGTACCTAGTTTCCCCCAAATGTTTCACAGGAACACACACACTTTTCATGGCGTTATATATTTCTTCTTCTTCTACTCTAAAGGTCAAAAATTGTCCTCTAGCAAATCTTCATGATAATTCAATCCAATTAACCCGTTTTCATGATAATCAAAACGCGTAGGAGAATGTGAAAACTGTTGTAGCTGCATTGTATTGTCGTTCATTGATCTCTGCTGCCCTTCGCGTACTAATTGAAAATCTGATTAGAGCTGATTCCCTTTCAATAGCAAATTTCTCTTCCGACATTTCGTTGTATTCTGAAAACAACGACCTATGTTACCGTGACCTCTCTTTGGAATCGTTATATAATATCGAACTGACAAAAGTGATCTTCACTTTGGACATATCGCACATAAAGTTTTCACTAATTAATGATTTAAGAAGCGATAGAAATTTGGAAAAAATTCGTTCCATAGAACGATTCGGGCATACCCCATGCAACGTAGCATACCAACCATGATTCGCATACAAAAAAATAACCTCAACCGAGGCACAATCGATTTGGGTTCAGTTGTTTTTACCAACCAGAAGAACATATCCCTCAACGTGAGGTTCGTGATGCCTCACGCGTTCGACGAGAGGTAACTTCCATCTCAACTGGGGCACCACATAGCTCTCGTTCTCTTGACAGGCTCTTGAAGAGCCTATCAATCGAGGCACCTCAACGAGAGGCAGCATCATGCCGGTTTGAACGAATTTGTTTATCGACCCCACTCGAAGCAACCATCAACCTCAACGAGAGGTAGCATCATTTCGGCTCAGACGAACTTACTTATCTACCATCACTCGAAGCAACCCACAAACTTCAACTAGAGGTAAACATCAACACAACTAAGCAAGTTCGTACACGGTGCACGGGCTCAATACTGCAGACTCTGCAGTTTCTACACAACTCATCTATGGACATTTGCTCCCACTACACGGTCACTGGAGACGGAGTACTGGGGCAGCTCTGGCCACACTTAACAGTATGATCACGAGCCGTATATTGATAACCTATTCCGACCATAAACTGTCAGCTCGAAAAGCATTGGAAAAGTAATTTCAACAAATTATATTAAACTTTTTAAGGGGGTCTTCTCATTGAGCAACTTTTTTTTCGACTTTTTTTTTGCATTTATTTATAGCTTGGATATTCAAAAATATCCCCCCCAAAAGGATTTTCGAAAACTCTTATTAGTTTAGGAGATATAGTCCCTTTAGTGACCCAATGTGACCTAAATTCCCAAGCAACTGCAAACTTAAAGCGCGTTTATCTCGAAACCACGTTTTTCGAACTGGCGGCCATGATATCTCCAGTTCAACTGAACCGATTTTCATGAAACAAAGTGGAATCGACGCAGAATTGTCACCATTCTCGGCTGAACCTCGACCATAATTTTAAAAAATTTTTTACTATTTTTTTTTACACTAAACTAAAAAAAAAAGCCCGAAATTGAAATTTTTTTTTTGAATGGCCGCCATTTTGTAAAAAAAATCACAAAATTAAGTTTGAGGTTCACCCGAGAATTACATCTATACTGATTATAACCCCGTTTTTTTCATTTCGGACGCTCCGGAGACCCGGAATCGTGGCCGCCGGACGACACCTTTTTTTTTCACCACCAACTTTGAAGTCTCATTACTTTTTGAACAGCCCTCGTATCGAGGCAAAAAAATTTTTTATTTACTTTGAACCTTTTGTAATACAATAAATAAAAAAAGTTTTCAATTATTCTTTGCGTTTTCAAATAAGAATTTTTTAAAAAAGGGTCCAAAAAACGGGTTTTGAATGAGAAGACCCCCCTTAATAATTTATATTCTTTAGTGAGTGAGCCGAGCATACAAATTTCAGATTTAGACACACAGAAGGAAGTATACAATTTGGTACAGTCTTTCCGTTCCGTTTTTAATATAAACTTTCAAAAACTTTGGTGGTAAATATTTCCAGTATCTCACGATTATAAGACCCAGCTATAAACTCTGTCAACCAATTTAACCAAAACCCGTTTGATTTATTTAAGTAATTTCTCCGCATTTTCCGAAATCTAATTTCCAACTTTCCTGTCCCAGCAAATTAGAGCACATATCAAAAACCCCCACAGACACACACACACAATTTACCACGATTTGCATCAGCAAGTCAGAAGCTGTAACCCTTTTTGAACTTGTAACCTCGACAGGCGGCAAGTCAAGAGTTGGTGACAGGAAGCAGCACACAGGACGCAGGAAACAAAAGTACCAAAACGTGCTCAAGTTCCCCCCGCAACCCAGTAGGCATTAGTCAGAACTCAGTAGTCAACTGTTAGCCGCCAAACCCGACGACAGCTGCCCTGAGTAGACACATTTTCGATTGCTCTCACAAACAAAACGAAACGCTTTCCGTAGACGGGACTAAATTTATAGTAAAAATTCAACAACAAACCGCAACACGAAAAATGGCCAAAACCAACTTGCGACTACGGTCAACGGCAACGAATTTAAAATTCGTGCCCCTCAAGCGATCCCTGCCGCCATTGACCAAGGCCAAGACGAAGAAGAGATGTCAACTGCAAGCAAAACCAAAAATGCTAACCCTGGCCCTGACCATACCGAAAAAGCTGGAGGAGCAGCTGGAGAAAAAGCATCCAAAGAAGGCAAAGCAGCGTCTCAACATCCAACAGCGTTCGAAGGCGAAATTGCATACATTGCGACATTCCCTCAAAATACCAGCCAGCCGCAAGCAGCTTCAAGTAACAAGCGATCGCAAGAAGCACAAGTCATTAGCCATTCCACCATCCATGCCAACGCAGAGGAACCGAAAACTGGCCAGATCCAAGAGTGCACGTGGCACACCGGTGCTTTTCCTGGTGAAGGATACCCAACAGCAGCAGCAGCAACATCAGTTGAAACCGCGTCGCAAAAAGCGCAAGCATACTTCAGTCAAACGGCCAGCACTTCGATCGCGTGCCCCTTCAGAGCGGAGCCTGGGCGCTCGTAAGTTGCGGACTGCAGCTGTACGACCACGCGGCAGTGTGGACTTCTTCTATAATTTGGGTCAGCGCATTGCTGACCCGGAGCCGCGTTCACAACGTCAAGCTGGGCGACTTTCGGCCAAAAATGTGGATGTGCCGCTAACAAATCTTTTGCCCATTATCGATTTTATATCGACCAACGAGTTTCAGAGCATGTATACGCCGCAGAAACAGCGTGCTCGTCGCTTTCTCATTTAAGAGTCGATATGCAGAAAGTAACGAGTAGTGACGTCACTCGGCAGAATCAAAGACATGTTTAGGCTGTATTTTTTAAAATTCTTAAAATTTGGCTTTAAAAATTTTATGTAACATGTTAAAAGTAACGAGTGAACAGATATATGAAATACGCGTCATGTGTAGCAAATAAATCTCTTGCAATAACGAGTACTGAGCGTGTAAAAAACTGTCTAGCTGTTCTTTCCTATAGTCAAAATGTGAATAGATGCTACATTTATACAAAGCAATCATAACGAAGGCAGCGAGTATCGAGAGGAAAGAATATGAGTGGGATGAGTGAGAAAGGATTGTCTTCTTTAATCAAAATGCACAAAATACCCGCACAATTCTACAAAGTTTTGTCAAAATCGAATGACTATAGCATATAGCTGCAGTACGAATGAGAAAAACTGATTTGTTTTAAATGGGATCGCCACGAAATTTCGTAACTGTCAGTTTGTTATGCTTTTCCATGATTCCACTAAGATTGCTCGAAATCGGTCATCTATATAGTATAGCTCCCATAGAAAAGTAAGGTCCTAGAAGTAGTCTCAGTTAGAAAAACACTTACATTCGGAACCCACATTAACGCTTGTAAGATCACTCTATGGCAGAGTGGAGAATAGAACTGGCAAACTATCGATAGTACTATCGATAAGTGTGTGTCGAACCGAAACGAAATTCGGCATCAGACAAGGCATTTATATTGACCGAAAGCTTTTTCTTACTGAAACAGTTTCCAATAATTTTTCCGTAGCCGAATTATTTCTATGGGCCGAGATATACAGCCCGACCGATACCGTAAATCGTTCGATTGGATACGCTTATCGATAGTACTAAAAGATGAAGTGGATGAGGCTTCTCTTCAGTAGAATAAACCCAATCCGCATTAAAAAAATGAAATATAAAAAAATAATTTATAAATTTTGTTAAATTGTTATATGGAACAAACTTCAAAATTTCATCTGACAAAGATTTTTTTTTACAATTTTTTAATATAGAAATTTAGAATTTCAACTCCGGATTAAGGAATTGGAGGAAAGGTGGAAGAGGGGAAAAAACAAATTTTCTAAAAAAAATAAAGGGAGGGGATTAAAAATGGACCAATAAAAATTATACATAAAATAATTATAAATTAAAAAAATAAAAAAAAAAAAAAAAAACACTAATTTACTCATATTTTATATCCTCACAATCAACCCTCCCATAATCAGACTTACACAAAGTCTCACTTACACAAAGTAAGTTCAAATATATGTACACTTCAATATAAAGAAATTATTAGAGGTAGGAAAATTTATATAAAAATAAAAAAAAAAATTATATATTAATTTAGATTGGAGATAAAATTAAATTTTATTTTTCCATGGATGGAAGGTGGAGTTTTTATAAAAAAATTTTTTTATAATAAATTATATTTTTTATTGTTCATTGAGCAACTTTTTTTTCGACTTTTTTTTGCATTTATTTATAGCTTGGGTAGTTGTGAATATGCCCCTAAAAGGATTTTTAGAAATTCGAAATACTTTAGAAGTTACAGCCTTTTTTGTGAAGCAAGGTCTTCGATGATAAACCGCAACACCAAAATTGCCCCACCGGTGCGTCAAGCTGGTGCGCATGGCAGAAAGCAGCTGCTGAAGGTACGTTAGATAGCTTTCACCACACGTATGCACCTCTCGACAAGAAGGTGATGGAGGTAATAAAACCAGCTTACGAAGCGCTGTCGGCAGATAATTTGCTTGAAAGATGCCTTGGATCTGAAACTCAGAATTCCAATGAGTCCTACAATTCTATTCTTTGGTCACTTTCGCCCAAACACATCAACTCAGGCGCACGCACCATCGAAGTGGCCAATTTCATTGCAACGTGCCTCTTCAACGACGGTTTTATACCCATACTTAAAATTATGGGTTTGATGGGTATTGCGATTGGCAAAAACGCATACGAATACGCACTATCTCGCAATGAAGACAGATTGAACCGATCAGAGACTCGAGCTGCGGCATCATCAAAAGCTGGCAGAACGGCTCGCAGAGCAGAGAGGGCAGCAGAAAGCAGTTTCTACGAAAAAAGAGGAAGGTGGCCTGTATGGAGCTGGCATCGCCGACTAATATTTGTAAGTAAAAAATATCTGAAATATTTAGATTTTCTTTCAAAGGCCCTTTTTTGACTACCTGGCCAGTTTTCTTCACATCTACTGAACCAATTTTGATGAAATAAAGCTTTAATGACGCAGAATTACCTCCTTTTGTTAATTGCGTACTTTAATTTGTCACTTTTTTTCTTTTTTTGCCAAAAAAATAACTTTGATACCAGCAGAACTGCTTTTCTTGAAAAAAAAAAATTTTTTGGGTTTTTTTTGAAACCCTCGTATTTTGACCTATGAGTTAAGTTTTCTCCGGTTCTACCGGACCGATTTTGATGAAACAAAGTGAATTCGACGGAGAATTGTCAGCTCTTTAAAACTGCATTTAAACATTTTTGATTTTTTTTTTCCAAAAAATTACTTCAAACTTTAAACGCGTTTATCTCGAAACCACGTTTTTCGAACTGGCGGCCATGATATCTCCAGTTCAACTGAACCGATTTTCATGAAACAAAGTGGAATCGACGCAGAATTGTCACCATTCTCGGGTGAACCTCGACCATAATTTTAAAAAATTTTTTACTATTTTTTTTTTACACTAAACTACAAAAAAAAAGCCCGAAATTGAAATTTTTTTTTTGAATGGCCGCCATTTTGTCAAAAAAAAATCACAAAATTAAGTTTGAGGTTCACCCGAGAATTACATCTATACTGATTATAACCCCGTTTTTTTTTCATTTCAGACGCTCCGGAGACCCGGAATCGTGGCCGCCGTGACGACACCTTTTTTTTCACCACCAACTTTGAAGTCTCATTACTTTTTGAACAGCCCTCGTATCGAGGCAAAAAAATTTTTTATTTACTTTGAACCTTTTGTAATACAATAAATAAAAAAAGTTTTCAATTATTCTTTGCGTTTTCAAATAAGAATTTTTTTTAAAAAGGGTCCAAAAAACGGGTTTTGAATGAGAAGACCCCCTTAAGACTTTGGATTAAAAGGAAGATAAATTTCAAGATATCCGAAAAACTAATAACCTAAACTCGCTAACTTCCGACTTAACCACAGTGCTTTTTTTACACTTTCAATCTTTGACCGAAAAGGAAAAGACGATCCGTTAGTAAGTTCTAAACTACTTAGCGAGTGAATGTACTTGCTTGACTTTAACTCACCTAGGACAACAACCCTTTGACATTTCTAAGCCGGAAGAAATAATTGCTGATTGAAGATATTTTTTGTAATAAACAATTTGTTATCCCCTTCGATGCACTTTAATTGCAATTTGGTTGTATCCTTAACGAGTTGATCTGTATCTGGGCAAATACTCTCCGCAATTCCGCTTAAATGACTGCGTAAGCTTCAAGGAAAATGTCCAATTTAGTCCAATTTGAAATTCATTGAATTTTGCGATAATTTAGTTAGGCACTGACACACACACACCTACACACCGGACACGTCTTCTCTGTTAGGTTTGTCATGTCAAAAATGGCTTTGTGACATAAATTGCAAAATTTTGGCAATGCAGCATTTGCATTTAAATGCAGAAATGCTGGCCATGTGCCATTTATCAGAGTATATCAAATAAATTAGTTAAATATTATGTTATCAAATTAAGTGGCACGCCCACACACAGAGAGATATGTAGATAGAGAGAAAGAGGGCGTGCTGTCAGCATAAATTTCACTGAGCACATTTGATATGACAACAATAAAGTCAAGACCAAAAGCGACCCGAGTGCTCAAGTTGGCATTCAAATTACGACAAACTAAACCAGCAAATTGTCAGCGATAAACTCCAGCCCCCTCGTAACACATCACCATAACCATTTAGTTGGCAAGTGCAGTTCCAAATGCTAATCACCACATGACATTCATTGTCTGTGAAACAATTGGAATCAGAAGCCAGCGACAGACACCGAGGAGAATGGGGAGGACTAAACACGCTTGGAAAATCTTGTGAATTGCATTACGTGCCACGCAAATCGTTCCAGCGGGGTTTACATGAGAGATTATGCATATGGACATACGGATGATGGCATCCTAAAGCCAGGGGCAACTCCCTTAAACAGAAAACCCTTTCTTGAGTCTTGAGTTTAGCCCAAACACCACAATTAAGTAAGAATTACTAATGCATTAAAACTTGTGTAAACATTCATTTAGTTGATTGTGAGAAACTAAGGTACAACCCAGGCTTGTGTCTCAATTAGTCACACTTCAGATACTCCGCATAAACAGTATTTTCCTCAGCTTTTTCGACTTTTCCACAATGTGGCGATGCCTCGGCCCTCCGCTCTCTTCTTTTCTCACTTCTCCCCATTCGGTTTGTGCTCTCAGGCGCATTTAAACTATGCGGTGTGCAAATTTGGTTTTCCACTGATTTCATTTCGAATTTTGCATAAATTAAGCATTCACTGCTCTAAATTTGTCTTCTGTGTGTGGTCGTCGCTTTACCCCAAATGACCGAAAATTGAACGGACGGAAAAGGGATATTGTCTTGGTTTTTGCGCTCGAAAGTATGCAATAGACTCAATTATGCATGCATACACCCCGGGAGGGGGGAGAAGGGGCCAGCTGGCTGGCCAGCCAATTGATATGCCAATTATGCAGGCAACACACAAGTGACACTTAAGGTGGCGCCTCACATGTGGTGTGTGTGTGGTGTGCCTCGACCTGCTTATTGAACGCAAATTACCTGACACACTTTTCCACTAGTTTACGCAGCAAAACGATGCCAACGAACGGGTCAAAGTTCATTACAAACTTTCCCTTTTCAATACACTTTTTCTTAATTAGACAATCCCAGGCCAAGCAACCCCCAATTGACCCACTCAACCAAGCCAGATAAACTTTCTCCAAAACAAAAGTGCAATATTAAAAAAACAAACGAACGCGGACAGCAACAGCAGCTCACAAGTGCAAAATCGAAACGGCAATGCCAACAAGTTGCAAACTGAAACCAAAATTGTTCCAAATAAAAGACAGCTATTGACTATTAAACTAGCGGATAATCCCCAACCCTTGTGGTGTACCAAACAGCGCGTAAAAGGTCAAACTTGAAACTTATGGCGGACTCAACTGAGGTCATTTTTTTTTAGGGGGTTTTTTATAATTTTTTTTTTTTTTATATTTTTTTTATATTTTTTTTTTTTATTTTTTTTTTTTTTTTTTTTTTATTTTTTTGTTTTTAAACCCTCTGGTATTTTAAGTGTTAACGGTGCACCGGACCGTATGAAACAATAACGGAGATTGTCATAAAAGGTTAAACTTTTTTTTTTTCATGATATCCAGCAACTATTCTCAACTGAAATCAAACCTGACCATACTTGTAATTTTTTTACCCATTTCTTTTTTTTTTCTTACACTAAGCTACACAAAAAAAAGCCTGAAATTTAAATTTTTTTAGAATGGCCGCCATTTTGTAAAAAAAATCACAAAATTAAGTTTGAGGTTCAGTTGAGAATTACATCTATATTGATTATAACCCTGTTTTTTTCATTTCGGACGCTGGGAAACCCCAAACCGGCCGCCGTGACGACACCTTTTTTTCACCACCAACTTTGAAGTCTCATTTCTTCTTGAACAGCCTCGCATCGAGGCAAAAAATTTTTATTTACTTTGGAACCTTTTGTAATACAATAAATGAAAAAGCCCCCCACTATTCTTTGCGTTTTCAAATACAATTTTTTTAAAAAGGGTCCAAAAATCGGTTTTAATGAAGACTTCTTAAATTTTTTTTACTGGAAAGAATGTCATCGAAAATTTATACGAAATTTGTTATATTGCCTTAAATATGCCACACAGTACTGAAAGCTTTTAAATTTTGTTAAATACTGAAAGAATGACTCGCCTTTGAAAATAGTCTCGAATACTGTTTTCTGGAACACCCACGCCAAAGCTAGATTTCAAAAAACACATCACATAGCTAGCAAAAACAGGCAGAAATGTGTCTTGGAATAAATCTGCTCACTGCTGCTGCCAGAAAATGAGGTTCAAAAGTTGTGGATTTTCCAAAAAAATTGCTAGAAATAGCTTAAAATTAAAAAAAATTACAAAAAATATACCAAAAAATTAGAACTTAAAAACTATTGTTTTTCGACTGGGTTCTTCAATGAAAATGAAAGAAATTAACTTGTGGCTGAGTTTCGAATATAAAATATTTCAACGAGGTCTGCAAACTGCCAAAATATGACCAAGAGCGCCATCTCTAATTTTCTGACGTCCCCAACACAACAACAACAACACCACCACCAAAACACCAACAACACATACACCGCCCACCCTAATAGCACACAGGCCAATGGCAAAACGTGTCTATGTTTGGCGCTGATCAAGGGGTAACTCAACTCCCATTAAAAAATATCAAAACCTTTCTTAAGTCTCCTTTACTCCTTCTACTTGAAGTATGGTTCCATTAATTTATAGGCTTTGTTAATAATAAAAATACAAAAATAGTACTGCCAACATAAACAATATGTGTAACTATGTCGGTTTATTGGATGGATTTGTGTGGATCTGTGGACCTTGACTATCATTCATCATTGTTCCATTATTTGAATTATTAATCATCGGTGCTTGTATAGTTGTGGTCTGCCAAATATGAAGTTAAAGGTTAGAATGTACCTCTGTTCATAGCTATTTATACTCAACAATTTGATTTACAATGGATGCAGCCTGGCCTTCGACCTTGGACTCGTTGGCGTTGGTGAAGCCACCGCTGGTGGCATTTCAGCTACATCCATAGGCTCATCTTCTTGGCTCACTTGTTTCAACCTCGTTTACCTTTTTAGTACGCGATGAAGACGCTTGCGCGTCGGCATTGTAAATATATGCAAAATTCAAAATGTTAACTGACTAGAAATTTCCACAAAGAGAACATAATCTTACAGATGTTTTTCCTTTACCCTAAAGGGCAGAATAAACTAAACATAGAAGTTTAAGAACCAAACCGTTGGGAAAGGTTTTGAAGCTGTATTCACAGTCTACTTTGTTGATAAAAAAGAAATTCCAAAAACTTTGTTTCTTAACATTCTTAATTATACCGCCTATTTTTGGCCTGAGTAGAAGAATCTTCAACGTTTTCTTGGATATCGCAACAAACCCCAATTTAACATCAAATGTATATTGACGTTCTATTCACGACTGGACTGAACCTGGCTTTTGAGCTCTACAAGTGCCCTCAAGCCACACTGGCTTGAAATGGGCAACGCGAAAAATGAATAACAGTTTGACAAAAAATTTGCCATAAACAGAAAAAAATAACTCTCTTTAAAGACCAATTTGATCACGTTCGGTTGGCTAATGAATTCATGTCTGATTTTTCTTTTTTGTGCAAAAATATGTAACATGCAGAAGGAAGCATCTCCGACCGTATAAAGAATATATATACAACAGTCGAGTTTGATCTGGAGTTTGCTGTCCATCTGTCTGTTCTATCTGTCCGTTTGAACAAACAGATCTCAGGTAGATTGAAAAAGATAGAGGTTTGACAGTGCAGGATATATGTTTATATACTTGCAGGCAGATCAAGTTTATTTTCAGACTTTGGCCACGCCCCGAAAATTGGAAAAAACCTCATATCTTCCATAGTTTTATAGATAGATTTGGTGCTTCTGACAGTATTGAAAATCAGGATTATCGATCCGTTCTATAAGAAAACAAAACATTATAAGGTGCACCGGTCGGTGATAAAGGCAGCATTAAGCAGGTACAAAGGCGTTCTAGACGGCCCGATCATCTTTCTTTCTTTTGCTAGGTTCTTGTCACACTGGCGCATGCAATTTATGTTGTTGAACACCGCTGCCGTCACTCCGTCTGGGCCTAGTATAGTATTTTCTGTATGTAAAATGTATATGACCAAGGTGGCTTGGTGTAGGGAGTTGCTTCCAACTACTCGCAGATCGTACAAAGTTTATAATTTATATCATTGATTTTAACGTTAATTCAGCAACCACCTTTTCCTTCAATTTAAATTTCACTCATTTTGGGCTAAGTTGTTGTACTATCAGACCTAGCCGAGAAGTCTTGGCAGTCCCTCCCAGTTCAAGTAAAATGGTTCGTATATGTTGAAAGTTCTATATTTTCCCATTTCTTGCATCTTTTACAACTGTTTTTACGACCCTAATAATAAGAATTTTCTACTCTTAACGTAGTTTGCCACGATTTTGATTGACTATTTTCTAGAACAGTCTCTGAACTATTTTCGAGTTATTCTATATATTATTTTAAGCGAAGATATATTTCTATGAATACTGTAATCGCAAATATGCTGATTACCAAATTTTGATCAAGTTTGAAAGCCAAATTACTAAAAAAATTTCTAAGTGATGGAGCCTTTTAAAGAACAGATTTGTGTTCAGTATACGAAAATCATTTCATGTCCGGCTCTTGTAAATTGAACTGTTGATAACATTGATAAAGATCATGGATACAATCAGTTCTAAACGAACCGAAACAAACGTAAACAAATCACTTAATCCAGCTCATAAACGAACCGAAAACCAAAAAGCTTTTTTAAAGAATGCTGTTCCGATATCGGTTAACAATCTAAAAAAACGTTTAGTCTTGTTAAATGAGTTATTCATTAATAGATTTTGTAGATTCCAGATAATAAAATCAGAATTACCAACAAAAATAAGCAAAGATTCAAATTACCAAGAAAAGGTTTCATGGTTCAATAAAGGCAAACAAATCGCAGTCAAATCCATGGATAAACGAACCGTAAATTGTTCACCAATTTTTGTGGCGTTTTCACCACAGCTTAATAGACCCTCGAGTATCCTTTGTAGAAGCAATACAAATAAAAGGAAACACCAATCCAAACTGACCTCGACCGGCCTACTTTATTCATTGGGGTCGTTCGGTCGCTAGTTATCGCAATCGCAATTGCTATCCATTTCATTTACCGCAGGACAAATTTTATTTCTGCTGGGCCTGAACAACAAAATGGCATTGTTTTAATACAAAATTTGGTGGGAAAGTTAAGCATCAGTCCTCATTTCTTTTCAGTTAAGGACAATTTATTTCGTCCCTCACCAGCAACCACCAACAAGAGTAACATTTTACATAAATAACAAGGACAGGCAATAACGATAATAACAAGCAGCCAGTAGTGCTAGTGCAATCCTGTCCCCGTCTCTGTTCTCCCCGTCTCTCTGTCCCAAACCATTGTCCGTTTTGACAGTCGTCATGTATTGTGCACTTTGCCAAAACAATTTTACATTTTCTGCTACCTCTTACTAAGGCACCAGGTGGCTGGAATGGATAGAGTGTGTGTACACATAAGCCGTTTTTATGTGTGTGTGTGCAACCACAAGTCACCATGTTTAATGACAATATGCAAAATAAGTTAGAAGAAAAATAATTGCATTTCGGCTTGTGCTCAGTAATTAGTATGGTCTTTTTTGTCGTTTTTGGCTATTGCTTCCTTGCGCTGGGTTTAGTGCAGCAACATTTTTGTGTTTAGATTTAAATTATTTACGCAGATCTAAACAAATTTCACAGCATAATTTTCTGGGGGAGCTTAAAAAAGCCATACTAAGCTCTTTTTCTCGTTTGAGTAAGCCATTGAAAAATTTTAGACTAATAAATTACATATACATATATATACTCTATTTTCTCTAAGGGACATTTTAATCAAGAAATGCAGTTAGGGAAAACAGAAATGAAAATGAAAATATTTGGTTGTGTATAATGCAAGCAGCCAGCGGGAAAAAAGTAGAATGAGCCACTTCGAATAGATCTGAAAATGTTGTTGCATTTTTCCCCCAATTATCCAATAAGTCTCCATCTAAATCAAAGTAAACCAAAGATTTTGTTTTTTGAAAGATATTTTTATAGATTTGTTATTCCACATACAAATTGAATGACGAATGCGAGAAGACAAAAATGTTCACTTATCGAAGAAGAATCGTTACAGAATCACTGGGACAGCAAAAAGCTAGCAATTTATTTACAATTTTATTAAACCCTTCAAACAGTGGTAGAGTCGATGCTAAAAAGCCTACTTCCCGCTGCAAGATTTCATAAACTTAACATCACAAATTTCTCATCAATCTGTTGGCCCTATTCTCTTTCAGCAAACAATTTTTTTCGATCTTTTTTTTGCATTTTTTTATAGCTTGGACATTTGGTGACAACCCTAAAAGGATTTTTTGAAATTCTGAAATACTTTAGAAGATATGGCCTTTTAATGACCCAAAGTGACTCGACGGGTTCAGCAACTGCAAATCCAACGCGTTTATCTCGGAAACCACGTTTTTTCGAGCTGGCGGCCACGATTCCGCCAGTTCTACTGGAACCGATTTGATGAAACAAAGTTTAATCGATTCGAAAACAATATTCTATTCAGTAAAAATAAAAATTTTAAGGATTTTTTTACTATTTTTATTTATATCGTTCAAGCAAAAAAAAATGGGAACCAAATTGATCATTAATTTTATGGTTGCTATTTTGTCAAAAAATCGCAAAATTTTTTATTTTTACTAAGGCCAGAATTACATCTAAGTTGATCATAACCTCACATTTTTTTGTTCAGACGCTCCTGAGGGGCGGAATCGTATGCCAGCACCATGCCTTTTTTTTGCGGGCTAACTTTGACGGTGCCATTATCTATGGACAGCCCTATATCGTAAGAAAAAAAATTTTTATTTTCTTCATTCATTACTAATCCAATAATAAAAACAAAAAAAAAATTCGAATATCTTTTGTGTGCTTTCAACAAGAATTTTTTCAAAAAAGGTCCAAAAACAAAAAGTTGAAGGAAAAATAGGGCTCTAAAGCAGAAACCAATACATAATCCAAATATATACAGTACATCCACCCACTCCTAACCGTCCTGTATCTCTACAACCCT